>PVIR01014181.1:0-40752 GCA_004026965.1 Petromus typicus | reverse complement strand
ACAGCACCAATTGATGAGTTCACTTGTATGGTGTAGGATGGGCACAGCTACATTTTCAGAAGACTGATTTCTTGTAATGGATTTTAAGTAATTTGAGAATCTATGGCCCTTAAAGGTAATGAAATGAAAAGAAACACTCTTGAGAATAAAATGCAAAAGATAGTATAATACCAAATGTAATGAGGACAAATAAAAAAAAAGGGGCATGTAAAAAGCGCTACACTGTCAATGCTGCTGCATAAATTACCTCAATTAATTATTGTAGACCTTGATATAGATTTCACTAATGTCTCCACTTTATCAGTGAGGATATTTTAAAAAATCAAGTAATTGACTTATGTGACAGAGTTAGGATATTAGACCAGTCGAGTCAGAACCCGTCATTTCTTGAGGTAAAAGTCATTGAAGAAAATAATTTTTTAACTCAAGGGCTAATTGCTTAGCACATACTCAGCCAATAACAGATAATGACCCAGAAAACTGGAGATTCTTATTCAGAAATAAGTACAGAAATATAATGTGTCTCCTTTTTCCTTTAGTAGAATACTGAACTTGAGAATACTTACATGTCTATGTACCAGAAAACACACATACACAGACACGTGAACACATTTTCATACATTTATCCTATACAGGTACAGAAACAACAACTAGATACAAGAAAAAATAGACATCTAGGGGCTGATTAACTGATGCAGTTCAGATATAAATATGTCAGTTTACTGTGTATACTGAAAATAAACTAATAATGACGCACATTTGACAACTGTATGGATGCATATCTTAAGGGGTTGTAGGTATATATGCAAATTTATCAAATTGTGTACATGTACTTAGTGTAAGATGGTCTTAAATATTTTAAAATACAAAAGATAATGCACACACTTACATTAAAATTTGTTATATATTTATGTAATATTTACAACATTTAAACATAAAATTGTATATAAATAGGAGTCAAAAGTATCTCACTTGATTTAAGTAACTCAAAACATCTTTCAAAACTGCAGCTACCATACCTAATCAAGAAGTTAAAGTGATAATCAATAACCATAAAGAAGAGAAATATAGTACTTATATGATTAGAAACAATATATGATAGTGTGTAATTAGAAGACTTGAGAATTTTCATTGTAAATATATCACAAAACATCAGATGCACTATGTACAACTTTATACACCTGATAATAGAATTTCATCCCGAAATCCAGTATCATGAATTTCACATCTGCATCTCCTTTTTCCTCACATGCTCCAAAGGGGATGTTTGAAGACAACATCTGCCTTTGCAACTTCCTGTTTCAGTGCTAAATCAGCAGTCTAAGAGGAACATATAGTCCTAGTAATACTTCTAATACCAGGATTAGTCAGAGCTACATACACAGGAACCAATTAGGAAGCAAATGAATATATTCTATAAAATTTATCTAAATGTATCAGCAGAGAATTTCCCTTAACTGGATCATAGAGTTGCCTGCAGTCTCTTAAAGAAATCCTCTAAAAGAAGAGTTAGATGAATGATTAGAAAGAATTCTGAATGTAAAGAGGCCACAGTGTGAACTGACAGATCATCAGCAAATGAGATGGATTGAAGGGGAAGGAATTGGGGACAGAAGAAAAGTGAGCACAATTATGATATGTCACCTATGTATACATAATCAATGTAATTATTATGTACTGCAAACATATGCCAAAGACATTCTTAAAAATCTCATATTTGTAAATTTTGCAGAAGCACATGATTCCTATGATGTATTTTAGTATTCTGAAGATTTTTTTAAAAATTTTGTGTTTAGGAGGCCGGGGAGTTAGCTCAGTGGTTCCATCGCCTGTCTTTTTCTTTTTTTTTTTTTTACGTCCACTCACTGAACTTAAATTATTATTTTTTATCTTTATTGGTACATTAAATATACGCATCGTGATTGCACTCCATAATGGGGATTTGTACCAGTATAAGACACAACTTAATTCTCATTTTTTCCCCTAGCCCTACCCACCCTACCACCCCCCCATATACATAAAATTTGTTTCCTTACTTTCTTGTTACAATCTCAACATTTTCCCCTTTCACCCTATTTTAAATTGAGCATTTTCTATTTCACAATATATAACATACAATGCTAGGACTCATTTACATCTTTATTTTCTTGCGCCTGTCTTGCAAGCACAAGGAACCGGGTTCGATTTCCCGGTTACCATATACAATATTGGGTGTGGAGACTCACTCCAGCAGCAGCCAGTACCACATACCACAGTGCCGGGCTTGGTGGCTCATGTCTGGAATCCCAGCACCTGAGAGGCAGAGGCAGGAGGATTGCTGTGATGTGAGTTTGAGGCTGAGCTCAGGGCCAGCCTGAACCATAAAGCGAGACCCTGTCTCAAAAAACAAAACAAAATTTTGTGTTTATCATTTTTGTAGTTACTCTTTAGTACCTTTATGATAAATCAGCCTGGCACCATTAGAAAGACATAATTACATCACTTGCTTATTTTTGTTAAATTCTGAATTTGTTTATTTACATTTTGGAACCTTCCTTCACACATTGTCATACTCAATGACTTCCCCAACTTGATATGCTACAACTAAAATATATGTAGAACTGCAAAATCAAATATATGAAATGAGATTGCTATGCAAATCTTACACCTAAACACATTAGAATACTACTCTAGCCTAAATCAGGTCCAGAAAATACAAAACATAAAATTATGTTATAAAATGTATAACATTTGGCTACTCTTTAATTTCATACCAATTTCACACAGTGACAGATCATTCAGATAACCTGATACATACTGTGATTCATTCCGGTATACCGAGCAATACCTTTTACACAGCTTCAAACTTGCTATGTAACCTAATGCAGTACATATCCTAGTGACTGTCTGCGGTAGTCCCCATTGGAGAGGCCAGAAGCTCCTGGAAGCTTTGCTGTTGCTGAGTAAGACAACATCTTTGGAAAGAAGTGCTGCATTATTTTACATGACTATCACAAATTATTCAATCCATCCATGCTTACTTAAGTAACCCCTTTTGATTTTTTTCTGTTATTTACCTTATGCATTTTAGAATCTAGCAGTATACATATATTTTTTTTCTATGCCGTTCTGAGAAATTTATATTCCATCGTATCCATCCAAGCTCTGTCTGGGAATCCCAGACACGAAACTACTATGATTACAAAGATTTATTATGGATATGAATTTTTATCACATGTGGGCTGAATGAGAGAAGTAAAGTTCAGAGGTCACATAAAGAGTTACTAGCCAGTTTACTGAAAGCAATAGTGCAAGTGAATATGTTGAAGAATATAGATAAATCCAGGGAGGCACACACATCCAGTGTCAAAGAGGATTTCAAAAGGGAAAGTTTGTGTGCCTATGTGAGGTTTTGTGTATATGCATTTGCCATATGTGTAGAACAAAGGCCTCTGCTTCACGGAATAGCTAGTTACCAAGGAAGATGAGATGAGTCTGAATTGGGGAAGAAGAACAAGGCCATGGACCTGAGGGTGTCTGACTGTGATAACCTTTCCAAAGGTAAGTTTGCGGGTTTCATCTTTTCCTCAAAGAATGTACAAGTTTCTTTTTAGATTGTCTAATTCTAGAACCACTAGGAAAAACTCTGAGAAACAGCCTAAAGACAGGAAAGTTGATATTACATGATATATTTCACTATTGTTCTTGAAATTTTTATCCATTTATGAACCCATAGCAATTTCTTAATAAAATTATATTCAGAAATGTGTTCTCAAAAATATATCAATGTCTTGATTTGTAGTTTCATTAATGTCTTTCTCGACAAACCCATTATATCCATGTCAAGTTGTAAGATGTTACTGCATATGGCATTGGAGAGACACACGAACAATTGTCCTGAACCAGTGTGACCCATACTAAAACTCCATGTCTTATCAACTGATATCCTCAATTCACTGTCAGAATTTGCTACAGAAGATTTTTGTCCATGCCATTCAAAACCTTTCACTGGTATTGTCATAAAACACATCAATGCCTCAATTACTTGATTTGCTTTTCATGTAAAATGGTATTTTGTCTATTCTACTCAATTCATTTTACTTTCTTTTATATAAATAATTTTAATATGTAATACATTATGTACTACATATCATATGGGCTTCAGTTGATATATGCTCATATATACACATATATATATGAAACATGTAACCTTATGTTTGTCTTCACGTATGGACCTATCCTTATACGTTGAGCAGTAATTACAATGCCTCTGAGATGAACGAGTATGCACTTTTAAAAATTGATTGCAGTGATATAGTGAAACCTTTTACTCCACAGACTTGTGCATTTTCCAAGGTTAAAATAGTCCCCACCTCTATGATAATCTATATGTATGCCTTCTGTCTGCTGTTTCTAATGTTTTGTCTTAGTACTCTCACCATTCTGCTATGATCAAGGCTTTATAGACATTACCTTCCCAGGAAATTATTAATTTACTTTTCTCCCTCCAGGTGACACAATTTTAAAGTCATTTTGTCTTTTAGATTATTTCAGTAAAAGAACAATATGTGCATTTGACAAAGAAAGCAATTTGGTAATCAGAATGGAATATTCATGTACCTACTTAACACATACACATTCTCATTGTATGTTTTGTTATTAGAAATCATTTCATTCAGAACTGATGTGGTGATTGGAACTTTTTCTAACTTCTGCTCATAAACATCCTTTTAATGATATTTATCTATCAGAAATTAGTATTTCTAAAGGATTCAGTTAAATATTACTTTTATAAAGTGTTTTATTTTCATTTAAATGGGAATATCCTAATCAAAATATATAATTGCTTAAGTGATTTACATGCTATTTAAAGGTAATTAAATTACAGTGCCACAGAAATGCTGAAAGACCATTACTTTTGCATTGAATGAAAATGTAATAACTACTCATTATTGTTCTTCAGTGTCTCCACTAGTTACTCATCAAATGGAAATTAGAGGATTATTGCTCTTTCCAAGGCCAACTGAGCAGCACAGGCTTGCAGCTGAGCAAGACAGGACATGTATGAGACACACAATTGAGCAGTTACTTATATACACCAACATTTTAAGAACAAGATTAGGATTAGAGTAATATTCTCCAGTACCTGCTTTAAGTGTAACAAAGTATAGAGACAGTTTGAGAACAGTAGAAAGGAGCTTCTTGCATCATCCCTACACAAATTCTAAGCTGCCTAGTTTGGAGAAGGAAAAGACTGAAACACAATAACATCTCCTTTAGTTCTGTGTGGTGTATCATTGGCGTTTGGATGGACATTCCGTTAAACTTGTCTAAAACCTTTGAGACTAGGGCTATTTTTTCTATATTGCTTCTTCCTACCCAATGATAAGGAATATCATAGCATTTTCTGATGTCCTCTTTAATCTCCTTTTTCACAACATAGTAGTTTTCAATGTGAAGATGTTTAATTTCCTGTGTTAGATTGGTTCCTATTCAACTTTTCAATGTTACTTTGAAAGGTGTTGTTTCCCTAATTTCTTCTCAGAAAGTTTACTGTACACAAATGTTATTGATTTTTGTATATTGACTTTGTATCCAACTATGAAACTGAATTTGGTTATTACATAAAGAAGTCTTTCGGTAGAGTGTTGGCATTTTCATTGTAAAGAATCAGATCACTTGCAAATACTATTAGTTTAACCTCTTCCTTTCCTATTATTATTAATTTCTTTCTCTTATCTAATTGCTCCAGCTATTGTTTCCAGTACTATGTTTAATAATAGTGATGATAATGGGCACCCTTGTCTTGTTCCTGATTTCAAAGTGAAATATTTCAGTCATAAGTTAATATGATTTTCCTTGTTGGTTTGGCATAAATGACTTTTCTCAGATTGAGATAAAGACCATCTGTTTCAACTTTGTGTATTTTAAAAAAATAGAAAATGGGTACTGGACTTTGTCTAATTTGTGTGTGTGTGTGTGTATTGAGATAACCATATGATTTTTGTCCCTGGCTCCATTGATACAGTGTATTACATTTATTGGTTTGTATGTGATGAACCAGACTGAATTCCTCAGGTGAATCCTACCAGTCATGCTGTGTAATCTCGATGATTTGCTGCACTCTGCCTCAGCTTATTGAGGACTTTTATATTCATGTTCATTAGGGAGATTGGTCTATAGTTCTTTTTTGTTTGGTCCCTCTCTGATTTGGGTATCAAAGTGATATTCACTTCAAAGAATGATGTTGGGAGTATTGTCTCCCTTTAAATTTCATTAAAGACTTGGAAGAGGAGATCTGCTCTAAATTTCTTCTATGATTCAGAAGTGAATCTATCAGGATGCTCATTTCTTCTGATGCATCTCTTCTTGGGATTAAGATGGAAATTGTTTCCTGCTGTCTTTCTGTAATCATTTCTACACACAGGTCGGTATCTAAGTAATATAAAACACAAATCTTATTGGATGAGGGCTTGCTTACCCTAACACCTTCCTTTTTAAATTAAATATTCTAAACTTTCCCCATCCCTGTTGCCTTACGTACTTCTGGGATTGAAACCAGGAACTAATACATGATATGCAAGGATTCTGCCACTAAAGTACATACATCTCAGGCCCCAAGGGCCTCATATAGTTCTTAATCCAAGTATCTTCTGATATGCTAGGGGTCAGGAAACTGACACGAGTTTTAGGATAAAACAATTATGTTCATAACTTCCATTATTAATCCAAATTACTGATCCTAAACTGTTCATATTGGATTGTGGCATCTACCAAAATCAAATTTATTTCAACACATATCTGCTAACTGAATAAATAAGCAGATGTATGTGAGTAATATCACAAATGCTTATATTTTGCTGGCTGAAGCACTGCAACATTAGCATGTTTTTCCCCAAGAGTGATGAGCATTTTCTGCCTCAACTCACATAAAAAGTAGTGAACTGGTAAATGTAAAATTCAGTGTGATAATCAGCCCATTACCTCCCTCAAAAAGTTTTGTCTTTAGGAGAACTATAATAATGTAATACAAATATTAAGACAAATATTGCTTATTGAGAAAGATTTTTTTGTTTTGTTTTGTTTTTTTGAGACAGGGTCTTGCTTTGTATTTCAGGCTGGCCCTGAGCACAGTCTCAAACTCACATCATAGCAGTCCTCCTGACTCTACCTTCCAGGTGCAGGGATTACAGGTGTGAACCACCACACCCAGCACTGTGGAATGTGGCATTGACTGCTGCTGGACATGAGTCTCCACATCCAGTATTGTATGTGGTTGCCGGGGAAACCAAACCCCAGCCCTTGTGCTTGCAAGACAGGTGCTGGAACCACTGAGCTAAATCCCAGGCCCTGAGAAAGATTAATATTCTCAACAAATTAAATCATTGGTCAAATAATTAACACTGATGAAAATCCATTTTTAAATTGAAGTTTTAATGTTTATTTCATTTTAGATTAATGTATAACTGTATTGTTTGATAAAAAGATAACTTTTATATCTTCTGAAAATTTAATTGTAATGTATTATGAAATACTGTTGAAATACACAAACCTCACAAAGCATATGATTCACTTTCATAGGCTATTGTGTTAGATGTATTTCAAAGATTCATATATACATAGAAAATATTGAGTAATTAAGTTAAAGGTATTTTTATACACACTACCTAAACAATGTTATTGAACAGAATGAGTTAGATAGTATTTGAACTAATAAATTTTAACGTTCATCTATGTGCTTTGAAGTTTATCAGGAAGATGTTAGAATTGAAAATCAATTATCTAATATAAAGATTTCAATTGGAAAATTTCCCCTATAATTGAGGAAAAATGCTTTAAGTACTTTTTAACCTCTGATAACTTTATTTTTCTCTAAGATCTACTTGATACTCTTATGAATTATACTGATGACTTCAGTTTATCTTTGTATGTCCCATTTGTAAGTCCCATCTTTCAAAGTCCTATTTGTATACAGAGAAGGTTGTGAAGCATGATATATTTAGGAGCACTGATATTTTTCTCAATTGGGCCAATAAATCTGATATTTCTTTGAGGTCTGACAAAATATCTGAGTCATCAAAAAGAATTTCAAAATAGAAAAATAAAATAATTTGGATAAGCACATATATGTACCCCACATCCTCTTGGTACTCCCCTCAGCCTCTACATGTTTAAGCACTGAATCATTCATCTAAAGTGAGTCTTACATGATGTTCCTCTGACGATATTTTACTGAATTCTTCTTTATTTCTTTCAGTCCTTATCTTCTTAAGCCTGGGATAGCATTCAATCATATTTTATTTTTATTGTTCTAGCTCCTGAATTAGAACCACTCTTGGACCAAAAGGGACAAATATGATAATAGTCTGCAGACTGACTAAGCCTGAGAATTCTACCAAAGAGATATGTGAATTTGCTCTTCTGTTCTTCTGCAATTTGCTTCTGTCATATCCTAGAGAAAAACAGACTCAAGAAGCAAAGCAGAAAGTTCTTGATCTGCATCTCCTTATGTGCATCTGGTTCTCTCAAGAAAACAATTAAAAATAAATAAGATCTCTGAAAATTTCACAAAGTGTAATAAATATACTATTTTCAAATTATAAAAGGATAAAACTAAAGAAATGAAAAATGATAACTATTCACCAGTGATCAATTTATCATTTACTTCTAAAAACACTCAGGATTTCAAGCTATATGTATTGTTTTCAATCCTTCATTCTTCCATTTAAATTTTTGTTTCATTCTTATTCCTTATTGCTTAGCTGTTCTATTCATTTTAGATTTCAATTATCTAATCCATTGACTTCCCTTTGGAAACTTATATTAAAACCAAATTGGTATGTTAATATTAGTGTCATGGCTATATTTCATTTTTAATCTATTTGTGTATAAATAAAATACAATCATTTGAAATTGTGTGTGGTAGAAGCAAAATATTTTAAAAACAAACATACATATAATTTTAGAATTCATTTCTATATTCCATGATTTTTATAATAATTAGTGTTTTCAGGAAAAAAATAGATACATAAACAACTTTGATGAAAACAAAACTTTTAATAAAAATTGTGGTAGTCATTTGAACATTGTACATGATTTTTCTTCTATTAATTTATAATCTTTACTATAAAACTACTGAATGTTCCATTTTATACAACATTCAATTTTAAAATATGTATATCAATATGGGTTTGTGAAATATTTTAGAGTTCTAATATCCAATCAAAATGTTACCTCTATTAAGCTCATTTTAGCTAGATGCAAATAATACACAGTATTTATCATACCAATAGCCATTTACATAAGCTTTTAAGAATGCAACTATTCAAAATACTGTATATTTACATATTTCTAAAATTATAGTTATTCCCATCATTTAACTTTTCAAAACTCATATTGCTATAACAGATTATGATACTTTATAGTTCATAATAAAAATCAGAGCTATATAATGTAAGTTTTTAATAAAGAACCTGATAAATTAATTTGGGCTCAAAAATCATTACTCAAGTGAATAAAAAACATTTTTTATATTTTTGCTTAATTGTGTGGGAGAGATTTTATGGTTCTAATTATTTCAAATTTGGAACATCTGGCAAATTATCATTTCATTCATTAGAAAACACTGCAAAGTTTTTGTTACCCTTGCTTTTGGCATATTTTAAAATGATTAAATTCCATACTCACTTTTCATGCTCACGGGGACCATATGCTGGAATTATCCAAATGAGGTCACCAAAAGGCAAAGAAAAAAAAAATCTACAGCTAAATATTTCATTAAAACTCATTGGAAAAACAGTCCAAACATTGCTGGCAATAAATTAATTGCCACAAGACACCCCGATTATACAACTATGTCTCAGAATTTCTTATTAATATAAATACATTATGTTTCTTTGTCCAATATGTGATGTTAAAATGAGGAAAACATCAGAGGGTGGAGGACAAGTGTGAGGCACAATGAGATGAAAACCTTCCCAGGTGCCCTTGGTTCCCTGTGTGGAAATGACTGAAAGTGATCAAAAGATCGCCTCACAGATTGGAAACATAACCAACCCTTGGGAGAGTACAACAGCTTTCACTAGTTATCAGTGGAGATTTCAGAATTTTTATTCTAGAAATGTGACACCAAAACAAGGTATCTTTCTTTTTCCCATGATCTCCTTTTCTCATTTTATCCTAAATATTAGAAATATTAAACAATCTGGAAAGCTTCTGTAGATGAGTAAATATACTAGCAATCCTAACAGATTGTAAGACAAATGAAAATCCAAATGTGGTTGTTTAGTTTTGTATGTCCTGAACCCAGAAGGTCAGGCAGGTTGATAGCAAGTTTGAGCCCCGCTTGTACAATTTAGAGACTGACAGAGGCCTTCCTCCCACCCCCAGTGTATCCGTGCAGGACTGGGTATATCACTCAATACAAAACGTTGAGGTTCAATCCTCCAAACCAGAAAAAATATAGGATCAGCACCTATGATTAAGAGTAAGGTAGAATAGTGTTAAACATTAATAAAGATATGCTAAATGATGATTTTGGAATCATTTGAGGATTCAAAAACAAAATATCTTGGGTTTTATCCTTTTAAAAAACTTCAAATACCTTTATCAAATAATTTTAATCCAGCATACTTTGGGAATTGTCAACTTATTTTTAAAACTTTTTACTTTACTGTAATACAAGTAGATATTAATAAAGAAAATATAAAAGATGTTGTATGAAAAAATATTTTTCATGACAAAAATGTTACATAATAACAAAGGTAAATACACTGTGCATTGTGATCTTAAAAGAATATATTTTCATTTGCTTATTTCTCTGCTCCTTTCCTAATAATATTATATGTTTTCTGTTGCATAAAAATGAGAAGTAAGTTGTGTCTTATACTGGTACAAATCCCCATTATGGAGTGCAATCATGATGTGTATATTTAATGTACCAATAAAGATAATTAAAAAAAAAAGATAAAAAAAAACATTTTAATTAGTAACAAACTATTTCACACTTTGTTTAATTCTGAACAATTCCTTACAATTTCACAATGTCTATTTTCAGTGCTGGGTTTTAAATATATAAAACCATTAAAAATATTTTAATTCTAAAACTTTGACATGAATTAGGATAGTCATTACATTCATTCTTAATGCTCTTTTCATTTTCCTAATTTGAAGTATTTTAAGCACTTTTTAAGTATTTTTCAATGCAACTTTGTTTTCATACATGGGAGAAATATATATTTTAGGCAATTTTTTTCTTTCCATATACTAATATGGCAAAACATTTTTCCAGAATTCTATTTTTGTATTGGTTTTAATTTCTCAAATTTTCATTTGAGAATGCTTGTTCACATAAATAAATGAATCTTACGAAGTGCCTCAATACATTCCCAATTGTAGTTTGCTTTTTCCTTTGTTTTGTTTTGTTTGTATTGAAGATCGAATTTGGAACCTTGTGCTTATGAGGCAGGCTCTCAAAGCACTTCAAATCTTAGCCCCTGACTGTTTTATTTCTAGTATTTAGAGTCCTAATTCTATTTTTGTCACAGTAAATACAATATGAATTATATTAGATGACTTCAATTTCTATCAGTGTATTAAGTAACATGTTTTCTATTTCTAAAGTTCTCAGAAAATATCACAGAAGTAATTTAGACAATGAAAGAATTTCAAGGAAAATTATTCTTTATCTTTGGAAACAAACTATTCCTATACAAATACAAAATATAAATTTATTAAATAAATGAGCTCTTCCGCCATAGAATAAATGTATTTACTTGGATAATATTGTATACCATTTTGGAACACATAACCAAATTTACTTTATTTCATGTGTAAATGAATTAATTTGAAAATGTTACTACTGTCTAAAGACATAATTAGCAAGTACCAAAGTTGTTTATACTTGGAGGTACAAAAATAAAAAAATAATAGTTCTTTATTTAGCAAGGTTATAATACACAATATAGGAGACCAATATATGCATCTATAAGCCCCAGTGAATTATATAACTATAATTAATACAATCCATGATATATATACCATATATATATATTTTTTTTTTTTGAGACAGTCTCACTTTGTAGTTCAGGTTGGCACTGAGCTCAGCCTCAAACTCACAACAATCCTCTTGGCTCTGCCTCTCAAATGCTGGGATTATAGGTGTAAGCCACCATGCCCAGTACTGTAGTAGGTGATACTGACCGCTGGTGGGCATGAGTCACCATGCCCAGTGTTGTTGTAAGTGGTTACTAGGGATCAAACCTGGGCCCTTGCAAGACAGGAACCAGAACTGCTGAGCTAAATGCCCGGCCCAATCCATGTTATATTTTTGATCTTCAGAAAAATTTTAACACATGAGAAGCCAGTCTATGAATGAATATACTATTTTCAATTGATAATATAAATGAGTCTGAGAAGATAAATAACAATAGGTATGAAGGTAATTATCCTAGTTCATAAATTAGAGATAGGCATGTAATGTTATTATCCATGTGGCTACTTGCCTCACTTCCCATAAAGGCAGAATATTGGGGAGTTGGTTAAAAAGGAATAAGGAAACTTGGATTACCTGGTGATAGTTTGGAGCTCTCTGATTATGAGATTTAGTATTGGTAAACACAGATTCATAAGCTCTGATATTGACTTTCTGAAGAGGAAGGTGATAATTTGATCTTCTGAATGATTTAACAATTTTTTTTTTTATTCTTGAAATAAATGATGTACTTGGGTGGAAAAAAAATCATTGTTTATTGACTCCTTCATACTGCAATAATTGAAGAACTGGCAGTTATTAAGAGAGAACAGTGAAGATTGGAGAACAAGTTAAAATTTATCAGTGAGGCTCTTTCTGGGGGAAGTCATACAGGGTTTTTACCTAGGTTATTCAAGGTAGCACTCTTTACAGGGCAGCTGGGAGTTAATTAGTATGCTATCACTGTTATTTTTTTTAATCACATTTTGGCTGAATTAGTTTCTTACTGTCCTTCTTGTTGTCCAGTCTTCAATCTTGGGACATGCTTTTCTTTTTGAGGATTTTGTTTTGAGGTTGAGGTTAATATTCAGCTCATGACAGCCTTAGAAAACAGGCTGTCTTTCAGCACCTTAATAAACTAAGACTCCTGCAGCTTGAGCTTGAACTACAGAAGGAAAATTTAACCTAGAATTCTAGGAATAGCCTTGTCAAGATTCTTTTATGCAATGATGAATAAAACAATATTGCTTTTTAGAAAATTATAAACATCTATGTTTAACAGGCTTATAGAATATTAGTAAGAAGGTACTCAGAATTGCTACTTTCAAGCTTTCATTTGGAAATTGCATCCTCTGAATCTTAAGTATGACCTCTGTTTTTCCCTTAAGAAAAGGTTATGCCTTTTTTCTATGTTTAGTAATTTTATATATACCTCACTTCTAGTGTGTGGTACATTTTTGGAGCCATAAACTTAACTCATTTGCAATAGAGATTTTATCCAGTACATAATGAGAATGTAGCATGAACAGCAAATAAAGTGGAGTTTTTTGTTGTTTTATTTTTGGGTTTTATTGAGACAGGGTCTTGCTTTGTAGTTCAGGTTGGCCCTGAGATCACTATGTAGCCCAGGCAAGCCTCAAACTCACAGAAATCCTCCTGCCTCTGCCTCCTGAGCTCTAGGATTACAGGAGTGAGCCACCACACCCGGCACTGTGGTATGTGGTACTGACTGCTGGTGGGCATGAGTCACCATGCCCTGCACTGTTGTATGTGCTTACCAGGTACTGAACCCTGGCCCTTAAACCTGCAAGACAGGCATGGAACCACAAAGCTAAATCCCCAGCCTGGGATATAAAGTTTTAAATCAACAAAATTGACACAGATCTTCACAACTGCTTGTGAAGAACAATTGTAGTTGAAAACCTCAAAAATAGTTAATGCCAATGAAATAGATACTGAGAATGGAAAGATTATCATTCCTAATATGTAAGCCAAACTCTTGATAGAAATGCTGCCCATAATGTTATAAGGCAAAACTGTAGTTCAACTTTTTATTCAGTGGAAAAATTTGACAAATAAAATATTAAGAGGGTATTTTTCTGGGCCATAGATGGATTTAGCTCAGCCTTGCAAGAGCAAGGTCCCTAGTTTGAGTCCCTGTTACAACATACAATATTGCCAGGTGTGGGGACTCACACCCACCAGCAGTCAGTACCACGAACCACAGTGCCGGGTGTGGTGGTTCACGCCTGTAATCCTAGCACGCAAAGGGCAAAGGCAGGAGAATTGCTGTGAGTTTGAGGCTCCACTGGGCTACATAGTGAGCTCAGGGACACCTTGAACTACAAAACTAGACTGTGTCAGAGAAATTAAACAAAATAAAATTTAAGAACCCCAAAACAATTAAAAGAGGGTATTTTTCAAAAGATTAGCTGTACTTGTCATAATTATTCATAAAAATTATGAACTCTGAAAAGAAGCCTGCCTTATCAATAGGAATAAGTGAAAGGAAATGATTAAGTTAAATGACTACGAGATGTGAGATTTTGGTTTAGGCAACTGTTTCTCATCCTTAACACATGAGACTGAAATAGTTCAATATATAATGAAAGATGTAGAGCAATAGGAGGTAATATAGCAATATAACACCACACTAGTCACTTGAAAACTATGTTTACATAGGGTAAAAAATGAAATTAGAGGGTATTAAATTCAGACTTTATAAAGTAGATAATATGGATCATTTTAGCATTAAGGGTGTATGCTAGATCAGAGCAGACAGAATAACTCAGATATGAAAAAATTAAAAACTAATGGTTGAAGAATATATACATATGATTTTAGATAATATTTTAATGTGACTGAATGATGATCAGAAAGACTCCTTAAATAGAAAACTGTGAAAACAAAGTTAAGAGGGAAAAAACACATTTACCAAGTTCTATGAAAAGGCAAAAGGAAGAGAAGAATAAAACCTGGGATTTAACTCAGTGCTTCTGGCATCTGCCTGGCAAGTGCAGGGTCTTGCGTTTGATCCAGAATACCACATACCTAAAGCTGGGGCGGTGGCTCACACCTGTCATCCCAGCACTCAGGAGGCAGCAGCGGCAGAGGAATTTCTCTGAATTCCAGGCTAGCCTGTGCTACATATTCAGTTCAGGAACAGTCTGAACTACAAAGCAAGATGATGTCTCAAAAAAAAAAAAAAAAAAAAAAGGAATAGGTACAACTTTTAAAGAAGGTAGAGATTTGTATATTTTCTTAAGGTTAAAGTATAGTCTCAGCTAAAAGTACTATTAAGACTTTAACTGTATGATGGAAGAAAAACAGTTCAGAATAGTATAAACTGATACTATTTGCTAATAATACAAATGTCTTCATTTATCTATATGTCCACTAATTTGAAATTTACCTGACAGAAAAAGCTTAGAAATATTGTAGAAAATATAAAGTCAAAGTGTATGGTAGGTATTTTTAAATAGGACGAAACTGTTCAAAGGGAAAATGGAAAAAGTGTAGGGGAAATTAAAGATGGAAAATAAATATTTGATAATAAAATAAAATATGGAAAAAAGCCTATGTATATGGGGGTAGGAAGTTGTAGGGAGGGCTGAGGAATGGGGAAAAATGAGACTCAAGATCTATCATGTACAGGTACAAATTTTCAATGTAGAATGTGATCATAATTTATATCTAAAAAGTACCAATCTCAATAACAGAAAAATAAAATAAAATCAGAATTAGCTTGTGTGAATATATATGGAAAACCCAGGTGTCAAAGAAACAAAGAATACAAATAACTAGACTGTTGAGAACAAGAAGACGTTAAAATTTAAAAATATACAGCAGAAGATATATAGAAATAAATTTAAATGAAAATCAACAAACAATAGTGAAGATACTGGTCATTTTCAATAAACATAAGTAATATATAGTAGTAGTTTTATGGTAAAAAGGATGAGTTTTAATTATAATGAGTTCTGTATACAAAATTAAGATGTATGAAGAGTTGAAAATGATGAATCAAGAAGTTTACAGTAACTTAAATGTTGAATACTGACCTCTACTAAACTCCACCTATAAAAGAACATTTGGAAAAATACTAGAGGCAGGCGAGACAGCTATGCAGATACACGTGTATAGTTCTTCCCTCAAAGGGTAAAGAGACTGGAAGAACGATCGTGGACAGACAACAAATCTATCACTTAATAGCTGGTAGCCAACCCCAGCTTGTGGCTGGAAGCTGTGAATAACTCACCAGTTGGTAACCGGTGACCTGTTAGTTAAATAACTGACCGGACTAACAGCTGGTGGCTCATAGCAATGTTTATTAGGATCATCCAGCTTTATATAGTGCACATGTCAAAGTAGTGACCATAATAGTTGGTCATGGGGAAAAAGAGGGAAGGTTACCTGAGCACAAGTAAACATCTCAAGCAGAATACAAAGAACATTTTGTAAACTCCCAAAGAACAGAAGAAGTTAGCAGACTATGTAGGTCAGTGCATTACAATCAGGGAAAAGAAACAGAGGACATCACAACCTGCATATCTCCAGGAGCTGCCTCTGGCTTGAGTCCCAGCATTGCTGGGATGGATCATGCAGCATTCACAAGCCCTCAAGTGACCACTAACAACATATGGTGTATATTGTAGATTGGATTAAAACTATTCCCCAAAACTTTCATGAGTTTAGAAGACAGATCTTGGGAAGACTGTCATCATCAGTTGCTTGAGGAACTCAGTAGCTGACTGTGCTTTCAGAGTTGGGTGCAAGCTCTCAGTGAGTCACTGGGGTTCTGACATGGAAGACTGTATTCTCATTTCCACTCCTCCCTTTCCACTCCTCTTCAGGAATTTCATCAGATGACCAACTGCCCTTTGCCAACTCCTCACACTACTGTTTCTGTCTTGGCACCAGCTGGCTGACCTTATAAACCAAATAAATCTCTCCTCCTTTAAGTTGTGAGTAGTGAGCATTTGTCCCAGCAGCGGAAAACTAATACAGAAATTGGATATGGGGTCATTGCTGGGATGAACCATTTGAAACTGCTTTGTGGGAGGAGCCTGGAAGGTTCAGATGTTTCAGGTAGAGAAGCTTTAAAATACTGTAAGCCAAGATTGATGAGTGACTCTGGTTGAATATCTGAAGTCCAGAATGCTGGTAAGAATGTGAACAATAAAGGCCAGGCTCAGAAAGGTCCATTTAGGAACAAGGACTACACTGGCCGTTGGACTATGATAGAAAATTTTTCTACTTTTGTTCATCTCCTGATATTTTTACCAGAAACAGATTAAGTGTGGGTTATTAGTTAATCTGGTGGAGGCATTTTTAAAGCATCCAATATTCACACTGAAACATGAATACTTTTAGGTTTCCTTACCCAGATATCATGAGTATATGTGCTATCGAACAGAACCCAGCAGATATAATGAGGATGAAGAAGGAATAATGCAGCCAAAAAATAGAAAGTTTCCAATTTTGCCATAAAGGGAGAGTCTGCCAGGTTAGGGCAAAAGATATAACAACTACTGAAAATACTTAGCATCAAAGCTAAACCAAGTTCTTTGTACCAGGACAATAAGAAAATGTCTTGAAGTTGTCTGAGGAATTGGGCATACTGTAATCTTTACAGATAAAAGAGTATAACAGTGTTAACAATGTTGAAAAACTTTGCTTTTAGAAGAGAGTCTCAGAGACCCCTGATTACTCAGAGATGGTTTCCTGAAGTTCAGCTACTCAAGAACTCAGACCCTTCTAAAGACTTCATCCAACAGATCCCAGCTTCTACTCCCACAAGCAGCAGACCTTGGAGAGATCTATGTGGTGCTAGTGTTTCATGGATATAGAATTCGAGAAGTGTGAGGTCATGAATATTTCTACTTAGATTTCAAAGGAGGCCAGGCAATGAGCCCTAAGAGACCAACTTATAAAGCTGAGAAAGAAGCTGATGGTGGATCGTTGATCTAAAGAATGGGAGATGTAAAGAACATGAGGAAAACTGGAGGTCGGGAGCATAGCCCACCCGTGAGACAAGTCCTGTAAGGCTCCGATCAGAACTACTGGAACTGTAGGGCAACTGCACTGCTGGGGGTGGGGTGGGGTGGGGCTAGAGAAGAATCTCACTGATAGTCTCTCTTGGACATGGATCTGCAGGATTTAGGGCTTGCTTTGTTCATTTCAAATTCCTTTGGTTCAGTTCCTTTCTAAGGCCCTATTCCTTTTTGGAATGAGACTGTGTTACTACAATACTATGTTGGGAGTATTTAACTTTCTTTGTGATTTTTACAAGGGCTCAACACTAAGAGTTTGTTTTGTATTTCAATGAATACTTTGGGCATGGCACTTTCAGCAATGCAAGAATTGTTAAGAATCTGGCAATACTCAGAAATGGAATAAGTTTTGTTTTTGTTAGTAAAATGGACATGAGTCTATGAGGAGATGGGGCAAAATATTATAGTTCACTTCTAAAATGTCCACCAAGAACCCTGTGTTTGAAAGTGATTAGACTTTAGAGGTATTACACCTATCAAGAGATTCTTCAAGTGAGGGGTTAAGCAGTTGTGAGCAGTTTAGGAGTTGGGTGTGATTTGAGGTGAATCACAGGGGCCATGCCATGCAGTGTTGTGTGCATGTCATGGTTTTTCCCTTAGCTCACTGGGAATTGAGATTCAAATAAAGGAGACTCTTTTAGTTTTGAGTGTAAAGTATTTTGTTTCAGCAGCAGGAAAGTGTCAACTATAGCATAAAAACACCTAGGACAATCAAAAGAGCTAATATAAAAATCGTAGTCAAGGAAGCACTTATCACTCTGAGAAATAAAGAGGCCTGTATAGGTAAAGCTACCCTAAATAAGTATAACAATAATTTATTAAACATCTCAAAGTAATTAGAAAATCATTTTGAATGTTTTCACCACAGAGAAATGGTAACCTTTAAAATAATGGATTTTTTTAACCCCAATTTGATTCCATATTGCATAATTTTAAAAATGTCATATGATAGTCCACATATAGGTACAGTAATTATAAGTCAATCAAAATGTTTTAAATGGGGAGAACAAACATAGAAATATTGAAAGTGGCAATTGAGGATCAGACCAAGACACTAGATTTAACTCTGAAATTGAAAGATCCTTTGGAGAATCTGTAAAATGTATGTCATGTATACAATGACTTAAAATTATAAAACAATATCTATGATTACATGTGCATGTACAATGGTCAAATCAAGGAGACCCATCAGCAAATTACAATAATAACAAAAAAGAAAGATTATGGGAAGGAAATAAATTATGTCACAGAAAGTATGAGATGTGGGGTAAGTGTATATTTTGCAGCTAAAACCGATTACTGTCTCATAAATTAGCCATAGATCTAAAACAAAGTTTCAATAATTAACATCTTTGACAGGATGGATAATGAAGAAACTGGGAAAGTTGTATTAAGTGAGCTAGGGAAATTTGGAGAATCTGGAAGTAGAATAGATTTTAAAGGAGAACTAGAAGTTATATCCATCTATAGCATATTTCGCTCAGTGATGAGATAGACACACAATTCAATGTAATCACAGTGTATACCTAAAATGTACCAATACACCTAATTAAAAAATAAAGTTGAAGGATCTAGGCTGCAGAGACAAATGTTGAAATTACTTGATCTTAGGAAGTATTTACAAGAGAAATCTGTTTATTACACAAATAAATATTTAAAAACACACGGGGACAGAGAATTCTAACATGAGGAGTTAAAGAGACAAGAAGTGGAAATCAGGGGCCAGGGAGTTATCTCAGTGGTTCCAGCGTCTGTCTTGCAAGTGCAAGGGCCCGGGTTCGATTCCCCGGCAACCACATACTATACTAGTCGTGGAGACTCACGCCCAGCAGCAACCATTACCACATACCACAGTGCTGAGCGTGGTGGCTCACATCTGTAATCCCAGCACTCGGGAGGCAGAGGCAGGAGGATTGCTGTGATGTAAGTTTGAGGTTAAGCTCAGAGCCAGCCTGAACTACAAAGCGAGACCCTGTCTCAAAAAACAAAAAAACAACAACAACCAAAAAAAAGTGGAAATCAGATTTTCAATGGGAAATGAGATTATAGGGTTTGGAGAAAATAAATTAGGAACATTTTCTTGAGAGGAATAAAAGGTGGATGTATACAATAGTTGCACGACTGGTGTATTCTCATGAGACTGCCTCTTTTGAATATATGAAGACATAAACTTTTGGTTTTTCCAACAGGTTAAGATGAATGAAAAATTGCGAGGGAAATAAATTGCTTTCAAAACTTAGCAAGCTTCTATGTAGATTTAAACAGAAAGAATAGTAATTCTTAGTGGATACTTCTTGCCCAATTCAGTGATTTTCTTTTCACAGGTATGTGGAGCTAGTACTAAAAACTATAGTAGTTTAATTTATTTAAAGAGTATGATTCTATTGATACGAGGCATCTAAAGTACTCAAAATTTTCAATTTGGAAAGTGGAGTAGTGGTTGTGAGAATTTTGTGGAAAAGAGAAGTGAATTTTTCAACAACTACGAAGTTAAGGAGTAAAAAGTTTCTAGAGATCTTTTACAGCACAATGGGAGTACATTTAAATACATAATTAAAATGCTTAATAGGATTTTTATTATAATTTTATTCTTTTTATAGGGAAAACAGAACTTTCAGTCCTAAGCAAATGCGCATCTCCATTATCTCTCTATAGACTTTTCCTTCCTTTATAGATATTTCATTTGAATCAAATAGATCACCTTTGATAAATGAAAATTTTCAATCAGCACACTATATTTTAGGTTCATCTATGTTGTATTATGTATCAGAATTTTATTATTTACTGTTAAATAATATTCCATCATATTGATACACCATATTGGTTATATCCATTGACCAGCAGATGGACTTCTGTGTGTTGCCACCAACTGATTATTGTAATATTGCCTTCAGCATTGATGTACAAGTTTGTGATTATACACCTGTTTCAATTTCATTGAAAGTGAACCAAGAATGGTTTATATACTATGTTTACCATTTCAGGAAATAGGGCATATTGTTTTCCAAAGAGGTTTCAGCTTTCACATCTCAACTAGTACTGTATAATTGTTTTAATTTCTGCATGCATACATTTCTTGTTATCTGATTTTTTTGATTCTAGCAATCTCACGCTCGTGAAATAGAATCTCACTATATTTTAATTTGCATTTCCCAGATGACTACCAATACTGAGTATTTTGTTATATGCTTATGTGCCCTTCCTATATCTACTTTGGGGAAATGTATTTTAAAATTATTTGATGATTTTTAATTGGGAAATCTGTTATTTATGATAAACTAAAAGGAGTTAATAAATCATTGCTATGAATATTAGACATGTGATCTGAAAGTTTCTCCCTTTTTGTTGCTTGCCATTTCCTTTCTCAATGGTATTTTGAAAAAAGTCTAATATTTTGAATATGATTAAAGTACTAATATTTTCTCTTTTTTTACTTTTACTGGGATGTCACATCTTATTTTACCAAATTACAGGTCATGAACATTTATATAAATATTTTCTTCTAGGAGTTTAAGAGTTTTAGCTTTTCCATAGAGCATTTGATCAATTTTGAGTTAAAATTTTATATAAAAATAAGAATTAAGTTGTGTTATATACTGGTTTAAAGTCTCAATATTGATTGTGATCATGATGTGTACATAAAATGTACCAAAAATCAATTTTAAAAATTTATATAAAGTTCTAATATCGACATATAAACCACAAATATATAACTGTCATAAGCTGAACTATTACATACTATTTTACATTACTGCTTGTGAATCAACAATATTATGTACTATTTCATATCAAGCAGATGTCCATGGAATCTATGTAACATATATGTGAAATCTAATGCATTTTCAAATGCTCATTGGAGTCACTGCACTTAGACTGAAGAAATGTTTCTTATGTCAGTTCTCCAAGTAAGAAATTCTCTTAGTTTTTATTTACCTAAGCATCCTTCAATTTTCCCTTCCTTTCTAGGTTGATTAATTTGAGATGAAGTTTGCTTTATTGCCCTGGTTGCTCTGGAACTGATGGTCTTGATTGTAGTTTTGCCTGAACTTCAGAGATAGCTGGAACTACAATTGCACATGTTCATGCCTGACTTTTTGCTGAATATGAGTTTTGGTTAACAGTTTCTTTTTCTTTTTTTATTTTTTTTCTTTAGTTTTTTTGTGTGTGAACTTTTTGATTGTATGCTCTTCATCAATTCTATCGTCTTTAATAAAAAGGTAGCTATTGATGTCATCATTTATAAATCATAAGAGGTGCATTACAGATAATTTATAAATACTAGTTCTCCTCAAAGACTTAATTTATACAAGTTTTTCTACTCATTAATTTGTTTATTAGCTGGATTAATTTAGAAAGTCTCTTCTATCCTCTATTTCCTGCAATACTTCACAAAGCTATATAGTTTTGGTTATGTAAACAATGACCTTGGGAGGCCTGAATTTGGCAGAATGTTCTCTGTCAGGGAAAACAACCAGCTTTTAATCACTACACATTGTTGATTCATCTTTTATATTTGCTAATATCTTGTGAAACAAAGTACAAACTCAGATTTTTTTTTTTTTTTTTTTTTGTACTGGGGATCAAACTTGGCACCTTGTGCTTGTGATGCAGACAATGGAATAGCCGAGTTAAATCCCTGGCCCCAGTCTTATTGAATCACATCTTGTTCCCTTTAAAGGAATGATCTCAGAGGTCAGTCTTTGACACAAATTATGGCCCCAGAAACTATCATTTTCCTCCCACATTGTTTTTTCCTAAAAAATGGCTTAGAGAGTAGTCTGTACCTTCCCTAACTCTACAACTCTTTTCTTAATTTCCATTTACAACTATTAACTGCTTCCTCTAGGACTGTTTACATCTGCAATACATAATGTTTACATTCTTTTGGTAAAATTGGTATGTACACATAATACATTTTAATTCTTACATTTTTCCTTTTGTTTCCTATTCTTCTTACAATCAGATCCCTTCTCCCTCCATATTTTTATCCCCTTGACATTTAAGAAAATCTATCTCTTTATGTCCTATTATCTTTCATCATGCTCAGCATTTATGATTTGGATTTTTTATATAGTTGAAACCATGTGATATTTAAACTTTTAAGTTTGATTTATTTAACTTAAGATTATGGTCTCAAGATGCATCCATTTTCCTATAAATAAGTCAAATTTATCTTTTTGGCAGAATTTATATGCCACAATTTCTTTATACTGTCACCTATTGATGACAAACAGGCTGCTTTTAAGATTTAGCTATGGTGAATTATGGTACTATAACTATTTTTAAGTACATCCATAGATTTAAGCTCCTCTCCATACTTTTAGAAACATTTTTCTTGTTTACTATTGAAGTTTTTATGTTTTTCAAAATATGTAAGTATATTCAACTGTGAAAATATTACATGAAAAGCAATATAAACATGTACAAACCAATACCAATTCAGAATGGATATACACACAGTGAAATCACTTAAAAATATATACAAATTAAATGTAAAAACCAATAAAATCCTGGGAAAGACACCAAAGATGAACAAAATTTTCTATTTATTCTTTGCTATAATTTATTTCATAAAGTTAATTAAACTAATAATGCAAAAATTTTGAAATTTATAAGTTTAAAGTGTTCCAACATTTTGTCCAAAAGAAAAAATAGCTTTAAAAGTCTTTGTATAATACTTCCTAGCATATAAATTCACAAATACTAAAAATTATACAACAAAGTTGAGCAGATCATTACAAAAAATAATTATTAAATGCAGACATAAAAACACACTAAGTAAAAGCATATCTATATAAAAATTTTAAAGAAGATGGATTTTATGTACAAAATTTGAAAAATTGATATAGCTAGGATTTTTTAAGTACTTTAGTACATAGAGTTTCATAGCATACTTATATCTATAGAGCAGTTTAGCAATATGAATCTTTCTCTTTATGAATCTTTATATTTTTTGTTAATTTTCCACCTAATAATCACTTACATGATATCAAGATAATGCAGAAAAACATGAAATCAAATATATTTTTTACTCACTCCAGAGGAAACATCTATTCAGTACTTTTCACAAACTAGGCCTATATACTACGAAGCATTTCAATTCACTCTATGCAAATATACAATATTCAAAATTCTATGATCAAGTACAAATATCAATTTAAGGACAGTGTCAATATTGTTCAGTGCATGTCTTGCTTAGAAAACACTAAAAAAGTCTTAGTGACACCACATTCTGAGGTGACAGTAACTTTGCTTTATATATACAATTTTCTCTTTTTGTTTTCACAGCAATCACGTTTATGTGGCTGTAAAGGGGACAAGTCCTTTTAAATAACAGGCAATAAATCTGGTGACTTTTTGAAGGTGTACAGAATGTAAGATATCTAGTCCAGCCTTGATATTTTGGGATTCCAGAGTCACATATTCCCCCCTCAAAGAATAGCACAAAAAGATAAAAATATTCCTTTTTTGAAGAATACTATAAGAGAGAATCTAAACCACATATTTGTCTATCTATTCTATGTACACAGAGAGATATTTTTTGACCCAGGCTAATTAAAGCCAAATATTCATGATATGAAAATGAGTTCTTACTAAAATTTCATGTTAAAATACTCAATGACTTTTCCTTTATATTCAGTCAGAATATTTTTAAAATGCATGTGAAAAGTTCTTCTAGAGTAAGAACAATTTAGGAATATTTTGGTAAGGCATTTTAGCAATTCTAATACAATTTATTTGGATATTTTATAGAAATCTTGAAAGTACAGATCATATAGTATTATATGTTTGATAAGTATAAAAACTGAATATTTGGTTTAAGAATAATAATAAAATTTTCACCCATAATTTTGAGGAAAGCAAGACAAACTAAACACAACCTTCTATTTCAGTTCACACACCCCAGATACATATGTACATGCTTAACAGCATACTTGCTACACAAAGGCTCACATGTATGCACACCATAATAACTGGACTGGGGGAAAGAAGGAAAGAGGCAAAAAGATGATGTCAACAAAGATAGGTTGAAAAAACTGTAAACTTGGATATCCCACATGACTGACAATTTTAGGAGCATATTTTATTGGAATTATGAAGAAAGGAATGAAAGTAGATTCACAGTACTGACATTAGAAGAAATGATACTTTGATTGTTAGGAAATACACTAGATAATTACAAGCAGCAGATTCCTACATTTTTAAGTTGTCAGAAAAAATGATTGTATAAAGGAGATAGGAAAACAATGTCAGTCACATCCTATGAAATGAAATGCCTCCCAAGATCCAGTCTGACTCTGACTGTTTTTTAATAACTGATTTTATTAAAACATTTTATATATACATTAAAATCACAATCAACATTAAGAATTTCTATCAGCATGATACATTTTTAAAAAAATCTTTATTGGTACATTACATATACACATCATGATTGCACTCCACAATGGGGATTTGTACCAGTATAAGACACAACTTAATTCTCATTTTTCCCATAGCCCTACCCCCCCTACTGCCCCCATATACACAAAATTTGTGTAGCATGACACATCTTAATTCTCATTGCTCCCCTTTCCCTGCACTCCCTACAACACTCCACCACCTATATACAAAAGCTTTGCTTCCTTTTTTACCATGAAATTTTTTCTTTCCCTTCTTTACTTACCCTATCACCCCTTCCCTTTTCCTTTTGAACATTTTCTGCCTATTTCACAACACCTATCATACATTTTAAATCTCATACACCTTCCAGTTTCTCATACCAGGAAATCAAACAGTATTTATGCACCTATGACCTATTTATAACCATGTGCTTAGTAGTCTCAGCTACTTGAGTCACTCTCATTTTCATTTAAATTTTACAATATTTAAAAATTATTAACTTTTCTATATATTTCCTAGAATAAAATGTAAGAACTATGTTTGGTTAAAAAACAAAAATTTGAATATTGACAGACCTTTAGGGGGACAATATTGGTACATATTTTAGAGTAATACTCATCTACTGAAAACCACATATGAATTAAACACATATCCAGATAACTGGCAATTTAGCAACTCAAAGGCCAATTTAGACTTACTAGAACATAGCTGTACTCAAATCTTCTGTTTTATTCTGTTTAATACAATTAAGTACATACTAATAAATAAAATTTAAAAAACACTTCTAAGAAAAAATAAAATTTTATAACAAGAGAATAAAAACGGCAGATACATTGTGTATCAGAAGTTGAGAGACACATTAGCAATTGAACATATATTCTTTAAGAATGAAATACTCTCTTTAACCTAATAATTATTTGAACTTGAGCAAATTACTAAGCACATGGGAATATTAGCTTTCTCTCTTACAATACTATTCTAGCGTACATGCTTGTATTGGTCCCCAGCATTCACTAGTTTCTCCTGTATGTCATCCTTCTACCTCTATCACAGATTTACTCATTCTTGACTTTCTACATTATGTCTCTTTCTTTAAAAGTCTTTTTTTGATTCCTATACATAGTTAATTCATGGTTATGGATTAACAACTTACAATCATTATGAACTTTTAAGTAAATTACAGTAAATACATTTAACATCCAGAAATTTCCACAAAATTAGCTTTTTTCTATTTTCTACATTCTTTTTTAATTGATTTTGCTGGTACATTTTATACATACAATATGATCACACTTAACACTGAGAACTTGTCCCTGTACACGACATATCTTGTTTCTCATTTTATACCCATTCCTCTGCCCTCCCAATAGTCCCTGCTCCTAATAATAAGCTTTGTTTCCTTCTTTTTAACTATCAAGTTTTTATTTTACTTTTGGTATTTTCCCCTACCCACCCTTTCCCTTTTCTTGTTGTGTGTTTTCTTCCTACTTTACATTACCTATCATACATTTTGATATTAATTTACACCTAAGATTTATCTACTAAAGATATGATATTTATATTTCTTTCCTAGTAATGCCTTATCTATTATTTACCCTTTATTCCATGTAAAGTTATTCAATTGGCACTTGCTGTACAGTTTTAGCATCTTTTATTACTCCTACTAAGTGGTGCTTTGATACTATTGCCAATTCCTTCACTTATTGTAAGTATTTTTTTTTTTCTACTTTGGTTTCTTATTGGACCAAACTGAGATAACTCACACGCAGAATGCTGGTTAAGGGAACCAACTGTATTGATAGCACAACACTAAAAAGCTTCAACCATCAAGTGCTGCAGCAACGTCATTTCTCATCTATGTTTTTGTTTTGTTTAGTTGATAACACTATAAAATTCAATGCTCATTTTCATGATCACTTAATATCTGGCACTTCTTAGCATAATGTATGATACTGTTGTTTTATAGATCATTTAAGGTCTCTCCCTGTCTCCCTCCACACTTTCACCTTTTTTTTCCAATCTAGATACTGCAATCTAATTGATACACTCTGTCTCAAGTCAAAATATTTCCTCTGTTCCAAATCATATAAAATTGTCCATGTATTTCACACCTATTTGTATACTTAATAGGAATTAAATAAAACATATCTTAGGGGATTTAATTCACCACCTGCTTGATCACAAGGTCCTAAATTTGACTGCCAGTACCAGAAAAAATAAAACATATCTTATCTTTTTTCTACTTCATAATTAACATCGTATATATACAATCATATTTATCTCAGGTAATTAGACATCTGTGTATTCAGACAGAAATACTTTAGATCCAACAGCTCAATAACTCAAATTAGCTCAGCCCACAAAAGTTTCCAAGGTACTTGGAATAACATGCAATTTGTGTCATCCTTTATTATATTGCATTATTTGAAACATTACTACCTTTTTTTCTGATCTATTTTTTTCCTACAGAGCACAATTTAGTAATACTAAACTTATCAAATATGTCAAACCTCTACCTACTTAAAAGTATGTGCGCATGCTATCATATATTTCTGGGATATATTTCTGAACTACTACTACTATCTGTTTTCCACCATTCTTTATTTCTTGTATAATGTTTCCTTGTTTTTCAGAAGTCACTGGCCAATGTACAACATAGATCTATTCATTCCTTAATACTATTTATCCATTTATAAATTTTTAGTACTTATCATTTTTCCATAAGGTTTTGAACTGTTTTACAAAAATAACTGTTACCCAATATGTACAAGCAAAAATTATAGCTGTCAAGGTCATTTTTATGACCTCTGTAAGCACAAACTGAAAACAAAATTAAGCAGTCAAAGCTCAGAGAACATATAATACAGGTGAACTATGTCCTACTTTCATCCTTGTGACATAATACCCAACACCCACATTAAAGGACCAGAAGTTTATTTTGACTTACAGTTTGTAGTGGTTTCAACCCAGACTCAGCTGAATCCAACACAGGGTGTCAGGACACAGGGCCATGGCAGTGGAAATTTGTGTATAGCCTGGCAAAGAGAAAACAGAGAGAAGTGAAGGAGATAAGGAGTATACAGATGCTTGAAAACATGCCCATGTGACCCAATTTCTCCAGCCAGACTTCACCTCTCAAATTACACTTAGCTATGAACTCATCAGTGCACAAAGCCTTTGAAAAGGGTCAAGCCCCGTGACTCAATAACCTCCCCAATGCCCCATCTAGTGGCTAATGAGGCTTTGGGGAACACCTGGATAAAAAATAAAACATTCTGCCTCGGACTCTCAAAAAGCTCATAAGCATCTCTTTATGCATGACTGTTTCAGTCCATCTCTTAGAGATACTTAAGTCCTGATAACATTAGCATTGCTCAAAAGTCCAAGTCCAAATCTTCTCTGAGATTTAAGGAGAACTCTTAGTTGAGTCGTTGGAAAAAGTGGAGAGAAAGTGGAACTCTGCTACCATAACAAGGTACAGAGTGAATAGAGCCGTTCCAAAGGGAGGTGTAGGGAACAGAAAGCCCTGGGGCCAAAGCAGAACTAAAACACAGCAAGGCAAACATTAAATCCTGCACCGTGCAACCCCGGGCAAACAGCGGTGATGTGTGACCTCCAAAGGCCTGGGGAGGCCCTGCCTTACAGCAGTGCTGGTGGTTGTTCCCCTCAGAGCCCCTCTGCTGGGCCAGATTTGCTCACGTCTTGTAGTCTTCCTCAAACACTTCTCTTTCCTGGTTTATCCAACCCTGTGGCGTCTTCCCTGAGCTTGTGCTGAGGCAGGAGATAAAGGAAAGGCAATATGGCTGACCGTAGGAAGCAGCAGACTTGTTGAACTTTAACCTCGCCAAGGATGATGAAGATAAAAAGTAGAGACACAGGAACAGATTAAAATTTGGAGGATCAAGAGGCTCATGTCTCCCTTCAAACAAGGCCTGTGAACCTTGATTTTATTCACTCAGACACAGCCACGAGCACAGGATTCATACAACTCCAAGCCTGCACAGTACACCTCCAGATAAATAACCACCTCAGGTGTTTTTGCTTTTACGTGGAGCGAGATAGCACTTGCGCACCCTCTTTCTTGTAGGAGCTCATCAGGAGACCAATTAGGCTTCATTCTTACCATCTGATCTACCCAGCTGACCTGTCAATCACCAAGGACTGTTAATGACAGAGATTCAGGACATGTGTACACAGAACTGCTTCCACGCCTCAAATCTGATGCTGACCAGGAAATGCTGTCTTCAGTTTTTCTGGCACGAGACTGGGCAAGGTTTTGTTGGGACAGCTTGGACCCAACATCAAAAGAAGATTTGAAAATAGGCAGTCATTGGCTTCACTGCCAGTGCCCTTGTTCTGTAGTGATCTGCACCGTGTGCAGGGACTATCTTATTTTTTTCCTCCCAATCACTTTTTCTTCAAGAGAGAGTACCTCTCTTGCTCTTCCTTCCTTTCTTTCATTCTTATTCTCTTGTCCTAAATAAACATTAAACTTTCATATCATGGATTATTCCATCCAGTTCTTTGAATGGGAGAACAAGAGCCATTGTATGGTGGGGTTATGGCAAGATGAGGCAAACCTGTTATAATAGTTGCCTACCATTTTGAAGATGGCTTATTCTGATTTGATGTTGACTTGATAGCTATAGGTGTCTGCATGTTTTTCAAAGTACCTATGAATTTAATCAATGTCCATGAGAAGGAGGTTTGGATATTTCTAGTTAGCCATTTTGTCATCCACCATTCTGTTTTTTTTAAAATTAGTAATGGATCACTTCAATTTTTCTTCAATACTGTATTCCTCCAATGCATGTGCGTACACAAATTCATGAGAGTGCATGGGAAAATACACATATAACAAGGGGTGGGGTAGAGAAAAGTAAAGAAAGGAAAGAAAAAAAATGTGATGATATTTACATATATATGTATATATAGCTACAACTGAACATGTTGGTATTCTTGTGGATATTTACATAAATCAAGCATGAAATAGATTGTTTTCAAAAGTTATAAGAAAAAATAAATGATTCACAACTGTTTCAATCTTTTTTTTTTTTTTTTTTTTTTTGAGACAGGGTCTCGCTTTGTGGTTCAGGCTGGCCCTGAGATCAGCCTCAAACTCACATGACAGCAATCTTCCTGCCTCTGCCTCCCGAGTGCTGGGATTACAGGCATGAGCCACCACGCCCGGCATTGTGGTATGTGGTACTGATTGCTGCTGGGAGTGAGTCTCCACACCCGGTATTGTATGCGGTTACCGAGGAATCAAACCTGGGTCCTTACGCTTGCAAGACAGGAGCCAGAACTGCTGAACTGAATCCCCAGCCCCATGTTTCAATCTTTTTAATAAGCAATATTTTATTTACAAAAGGGTAGAGAATTATATAATCTTTAAATGTAAAGATAGTTACATGTAGATAGTCTTTAAGCATAAAGTTGCAAATGTAAATTTTATGCATCAATGTAGTAACAAGGATAGTTACATATACAGACTGGAAATATTCTCAATCTAAATACCTAGTACCAGCTGGTATTATTTGAACAATCAATAATTGCTTAATATGAAAGCATTTGTCAGTTTTTTCCAACAAAAGAAACCAGTGTGTGAAATTTATTAAACCCATGCTATCCAAAATTTTCAAGTGTAAATTCTTCAATATGCTACTCACAAAGATGAAAGTTTATTAATGAATTATTGTTTGTATTCATTGCCTTTGGAAATTATTTTTTACAAAAAAATTATACATGAAATTAAGTTTCTATTTCAAATATCTGTTTCCTTTCTCTGCAGTTCTATGTAAAGTTTGCTTTTGGGACACTTATGAATAGTTTCTGCAGTTCATTTTATCTTCTAATAAATAATGCTTGGGCTTTCGCTTTTGAAATTGCACATAAAATCTGCACAGGTACCACACACTTGATAAATTAGCAGACAAGGAAATGTCTAGCTAAATCTAGTCTTACTAAAGCTATTAATTAGGAAAATATATTGATTAGAAAGATCAATAAAATTCCTATTTGGTAATAAAAATTCAGGACATTTCTAATAAAGATCTCCTGCCAGTACTGATTTTCTCTCAAGAAAATAATAATAATATCCATTTTAAAAAAGAAGAGAGCTGTTTTAAGAAAGTAATCCCAAGTGAACTGTATAAATATATATTGTGTTTATTTGATATTCATTCAAACTCAGGTAATATTTTCACTTCCCAATCTTGTATTGAATTTTCCTCTGACCCTCAATTGCACTATGCTTTATATTTCATTTCAAATTCAGTTAAATAAATAAGTCAAATTCTGTTAGCCCATGAATTTCATCACTATTCTTCACTACCATAAATCTTTACCCTTTATATTCTCTTGTCAGATGAGGGCCATAGGCAGGAACTGGGCTACATGATTCTGCCCCTTTTCGGGCTCATCCGCAATCTTTCACTGACATTTATACATGAAACTTTAAGATAACTAGTGTTTAGAAAGAGGAAGCTATCCCAGTATCATATTGAGAAGGTTAGAAATAAATGAATTTTTCATATATAGGATTGTTTTCCACCTTTCAAGTAGATTCTAATGACAATGAAAACATAAAAATCACTTGGAGTATAACGGGAAAATGCCATCATAATTTAGGGTTCAAATAGAAGAAGAGTGCTTTATATATCTGATGCCAAGATACAGATGAAGGCCAAGCCAGATCGATTGCCTTTGACTGTGTGTGCTGAAAAGGCATCATGAGTATTTATGGCAGCTGGACCTGAAAACTTTCCATAGACTCACAGGGTCAGAAAGTGGAAGAAATCGCTGATAAGTCATGGAATCCACTGCAGAGTATTGCATTTCGTATTGCAAGTAGAGATGTGGATGATCTGCTTTTAATATAATATTTAATTACAATAATATAATATAATATTATTTCAGTGTTACCATGCCCTAAAGAAAACCGTGCACCAGAAATAGAACCTCAAATTATCTGTTATTTCTCTAAGTAACACACAGGAGAGCAAACAGTATTATTGAAAACGCTAACTATGTTAAAAGGAAAACATGTTTGTTTAGAATATTATATAACATGTGACAGAAGAATTTTGTCAGTGAATCAATGAACAGAAAAGTATGGGGCCTTTTCTACTGAGAGTTAGCAGGAAGGGACTAAAATGTCTTCCCTTATGATTCTTAGAAATATTTTCCACTGTTTGACTTTCTGATAAGTAGTGAAAAAATTCTAATTTTTCACGACAATGAAATATATAACTTGAGATAAAGAAATTAGAATGTACATTAAAATGTGTATGTATATTGTGCATACATATATAGTGCATTCATACAAAATATGAATAAATAATGCTCTTTTCTATACTCTTTATAGTGGTAGACATAAATCGTTTTCCTTAATTTGATGTTACATTCATAGGGCATCCTGTGTCATATTTCATTTAAATGAAGTAAAGAGGGTAAGCGTTGATATTAGCTGCGAATCACTTAAGTACAGGTGTACCAAATGAAAATATAAATTAACCTACCTTGTACAGCACATCTATAAAATTAGTATTAAATCATCTCCCTTAACGAAAAAGAAAATGGAATACAAACATCCCTCTCAGACTGACAGGACAAAAGGTACTTTGGAATAAAGCAGCCTGACCTCAGAATATACCATCTTTTTTGGAGTTTTTTTGCTATATGCTATCAAAAGAAGAAAAGAAAGGAAGGAAGGAAGGAAAGAAAGAAAGAAAGAAAGAAAGAAAGAAAGAAAGAAAGAAAGAAAGAAAGAAAGAAAGAAAGAAATTAAAGTTGTCAGATGAACACATCTACAGACAAAATGCTGAGAGGCCTTGCATAAAGCCAGCTCTCTGCACACCAAAGAGAGAGGTCTCAGAAGAAACCAAGGAGCCAATGCCTTGACCTTGGACTTCTAACCTTCAGAAATGTGAGAAATCAATATCTGTTGTTTGGTCCACCGAGTGACATTTTGTTACAACAGCTCTGGTAAATTGTTAAACTGTTTTCTGTTAACTTTTCACTATGGAAAAATCCGCAGATACATAAGCCCAGTAGCACCTATTAATCTATGAGACACAGGTCTTTACTTTGTACTCATTAATCATCTTTTACCCAAAACTTGCTAATTAAAAGTTGAAATTATTATTCCTTTGACTACAGTAAATAATAGCACAAAGGAGGTGGGGTTCTAATTGCTCTGTGAATAGTCATTAAAATAGTTAATAAGCAAACTTGTCAACAACTCTCAGTCTTAGGCAACAACGTATTATTTGGATTTATCTGATATTACTAACATTACTTTTTATGATAATTATGTGGAATTGGGACTATTTTTTGTTTCCATTTTATATACTTTACCTACTTAGCCTCAAAGTCTTAAGGTTTAAATGGAACCAAAAATCACAGAAACACACAACAGACTGAGTTTCCTTGACTCTGTACCTTTCTAATCCTAGATTCCAACATTTGGCATCTGTGTTTGGGTGGAAAGTATTAGAAAAAATCCTTTGTCTATGGGAACGAAAGTAGTATGCAGTTTGAGTGCACTAATGTTTAGTTCATTATGATAGTGAGCAGAAGGTCCTTGAAGTTGTTCAAAAACAAGGACAACACTAACTTGATCCTAAAAAACAGGTAAAAGAGATTAATTTATGTGTTCTGAAAGACAGACCTCCATCTCTGGATTTTTTGTTTGTTTGTTTGTTTGTTTTTTAATTTTACAGTTCTGCACACAATTAATTTCTGCTCTTTTTCTCTAATATATTTCAGGGGTGCACAGTTTCCTAGCATGGGGAATGTCCTGAATTTAGTATCAAATTAACAATAACATTTTGGATGTCTTCAATGAAATTATAGGCCTTTTAAAAATTATAATTCAGAATACAGGCACATAAAAAGTTTTAACGAAAGAATAGAAATCTATCTCATAAAGAGCTATAATAAATTTAAATCAAGATTTCAGAATATCTGAAAAAATGACTTTGAATCAAATTAAGGTATTTGAAAGAAGGGTTAAAATAATGTATTAAACATAATTAAGATAATTTTTGTATATTTTATATCAACAATATTTGACATTAAAAGCAGATAGAAAGTTGGAGAAGAACATGATGTATGAAATAGTAGTTTCTGTTTTGGAGGGAGTGAAGTAAGATATTTTTGTGCCAGTTTCCAGCCTTACGGAACTAAGCACCATACACTCACTTAGTCACTGCTTAGAGTCAGAAAATAGCCTCCGAAGGTGAGCATGCTGGTTTCCTGTATGTCCACAGTAGACATTAAAAAGTAATGAGTAGCCAGCCTCCTACCTTGTAGCTATCGAACATAAATTCTTCCCCAAGAGCTAAGGATAAATTGAAGCTTGCAATGAAAGCTACATTTCTCCTCTCACCAAAGGACCTCTGCCATGCCCTTTGCACTTTTCTGTTTAAAGAATGGAACCAACACTTCTCAGAAGGGCAGAAGATGTCAACAGATCAAGGGTAGATGAAATATTAGTAATCGCTGCTGCAGGAATAATTAGCTATCAAACATTGTATTCGTAACTTGAGCAGTTTCATCTGGTCACAATGAAAAGATCAGTTTGGATATAATAAACTCTTTCTTCAGGATAGCAAAACAAGGTTAACAAAGACTTGTGTCAGAGGAGACCCTAAGGGACAAATTGTACTTTCCCTTCTCAGGGAAACCACAGGTATCTAAGATGAAAGAAATGTGCCTGCTAAAACAAACACTTAAAACTTAAGAAAGTAAAGGTCAATACAAACTAGTGTAGCCAAGGTGACTATTGAGTGACCTTGTCCCGAACTCCTTTCATATGTTGCTTAGCTATTTGAAAATTCCTACTTGTGGTTGAGTTTCAGAATTTCTTTTTTAGCCAAGTAAGGCAGAACTTCATATTGTGATATTTTCTTCATGGATATTTGCTTTAAATAAAGTTTAAAATTGACAAAGGAGACCCACAGTCCCTAATTTACATTACAAAAGTAAACAACTAATTAATATTTTACCAAAATTTTAGAAGTGGATTAATTATTCTTTGTTGGAAACACATTGAATACTATTAATTGGAACCAATATAAGCCAGCTGATCTCATCATAGAACTGTAGAAATTATATGTATTCTATTATTTCCCACATTATGGCAGTTGTCAGTTACACATATTTACATAGGTATGTACCTCTTCAATGTGCATTTTCTAAGCTCATTTGGAACCTGGATTGGTCTTTTTCCTTCTAGGAGACTGGGAGAATATTAAAGAAATATGAGTGTTAGAAAATTAATAAATGTTACAGTGGTTCAATAAATTTTGTAGTTTGTTTTCTAAAAGTTTCAGAAATAATGAGCACAAAGAGATTATCATAATGTTTTTACATTTGCACTTTAAAACAGATGGTCTCCTTTTGATATAATCATAAACTTAAGTATATTTCTTCAATTAACAACGTAGTTTAAACTACAGTCTTTGGATTAGTGACAAAAATTTTAGCTTCAGATATTCATTTACAAATTCCACTTGATTACATTTGGTTTATTTGCCAAAAATCCTTGAAGAATGCACAACAGGGTGGAATCAAAGTCAAACAAATCTACCATGAAATTGTAGTTCAAGAATTGAGCATTTGTGAGTGTGATATCTGACGGGAATTCTGAAGGTCTTTGTGTTAAAATTTTATGTTATACATGGAGAAGCCAAGATGCAAACATGTGAACTACGGTGTACAAAGTTGCACCATCACTTAAGTAAACTCTGGCTTAATAATAAAAGCAAACTTCTTTTAAAAATCATTTTAAAATATATAAATATGAAGAAATCAAGTGAAATCTAGTCAACACAAGTAAATGAAAAGTCTCAATGCAATTATCAAGTATTGAAGCCAGTTTTTCTTTACTTGTCTTTGGAATATCTGGCAATCACTGTTGTTGGCTCAGAGTTCTGGCTCAAGCTGAATAATTGGATGTGTTACAAAGGCTATGCCTGGCCAATGGAGGGTGGATAAGAGATCTAAAACTGAGATGCTGGAAACTCAATATAGATAATTATTATAAAAATATATATAAAGGGGCCAGGGAGTTAGCTCCGTGGTTCCAGCGCCTGTCTTGCAAGCTCAAGGACCCGGGTTCAATCCCCGGTAACCACATACCGTATTGGGCGTGGAGACTCACGCCCAGCAGCAACCAGTACCACATACCACAGTGCCGGGCGTGGTGGCTCACGCCTGTAATCCCAGCACTCGGGAGGCAGAGGCTGGAGGATTGCTGTGATGTGAATGGAGGCTGATCTCAGGGCCAGCCTGAACCACAAAGCGAGACCCTGTCTCAAAAACACCTAAAAAAAATTATATATATATACATATATATATATATATGTATATATTATATATATACATATATATATTAAATACCACTGTTCCTATATAACACTGTAGAGGCAAAGAAAATCCAAAGAAATATAGAATCATTGTTATAATTCATACTAGAGTTAGGGTGAAGAGTGTATCTGTGACTTCATTGAGTCTCTGTATCCTATCAACAACTAGATAAGAAGCACACATGTACACTTGCTACCTTAGTAGAAATCAGATGTAGTGTATGTGCAAATGTGCACACTTATGCTTATATACACAAGTTTACTATGATCAGTGATACTTCAGCATATACCTAAAGTCCTAACAAAATCACAATACTATGTAACTATTTTTAAATGCAACAAATTTACAATATAAAATTAACATAGATAATCAAAAGCTTATAAAGTACCAAAGTACTTTTGAAAATGAATCAAGGAGAAAACTTCTAAAAGATACATGTTTTGTCATGTTAAGAAATGTACGATTGGTATAGTAGTCAGCAAATAGATGAGTGAAGATCTCAAGACTGGAGAAGTGCAGAGTGAGGAGGGAAATGTGCATCCGGATGCGTCACACTTTGATATGCTCGCAGCACAAGAGGTCCAACTCAGGGGCCGAAAGAGAATGTAGTCAATAAATAATTGTAGGATCTCTTTATATTTATATGGAATAACTAAATAGGACTATGACTATCGTGACTGTCACGCTGATTGACAAATTCTTGGGTTCAACATATTTAAGATTTTTTTTAAATTATAAAATTATCTTTTAATCTTAATGTAGAGAAATTCTTTTCAGAAAGACAAAAGTGTATGAAGATAAAGTAAAAAGAACAGATAAATTTGAAAAGATTAAATTTTAAAAATAATTTCTTTAAAACACTGTCAGTTAGTAAAAGGTAAAAATGAAAATGCAAATAAGATATTTGCAAATGATAAAAGATTATCATCCAATTGTGTAGAGGAATTTTATTAAATTATCAGTTATATACATAATCCATTAATAAATTTCAAAAGTAATAAAGTTGTTTCAGAATAAATAAACTGGCAGGACACAGATTAAATAGTTACTAAACTTTTTAATAACTATAAAATAGAAATTAAAATGAAAATGAGATAATACTGATTTCTACAAGTAGGTAGAGTTAAAATTCCAAAGCAAATGCGTGGAAGCACATGGAGCTCTGATGGCAAGGTGCAAAGTAAATGACTCCAGTGCCATGAGAAGGACTTTTTCTGAACCAACTGGAGTTGGTTCTCTCTGATATAACATAGAATTAACAGTTACGGCCCTGGATGACACTGGTCCTAAAAGATAAACACCAGAATATCCATTGTAGCATAGCTCAGAACAATTAAAAAATTTAAAAAGAAGAGAAAGCAACAATAAATTCTATAAATCAATAGAATGTAGATACACATTATTGAAATCATTTAGTGAGTATAATGAAGCAGGAGAATAAGTGTCACAACACTTGAGTAAGTACCACAAGCATACTATTTAATATCCATCAAATCCTTGAGAGGAAATATTTTATTGCTATGTCAAAGCTATGCAATTGCCATTGATCTCTACCCCCATGATGATTGTTTTCTATATATTTATATTTAAATATTAAAAAGGAAAAGTAACAAACCTCCAGAGCAATGGGTTAGGAGGCTATTTTGAACATCTCTAACAAAAGTATGATAAAATCTTTGAGTTTCATTTGCATTTTTGTTCTTGCCATTGTTTCTCATTTATTGGGAGTGTCATTACCCTTTCAGGGATTATGGCTGGTCTGAGTATACTCTGTACAGAGGTTAGAAACCAAGAAAACCAATAGAGATTCACTAACCCACTGTTATCCTCAATGTGCAAAGTAAAGAGACGAATAGTTGCAATCCAATATTTCTTCCTAATTCCACATGTTCCTATCTGGGCAAATGTAAAGTTAGAAACAGTTTTATCAGGTGAGGAATGCTTAGCTATTGTTTACTAATCCTTTCTAAGACTTTTTGTCATAAATCTTTTTATGCAGTTCCTTCATCAAACAGTCAATGGGATCTATACAAATAGAGAGATCCTTTGCCTGGTCCATCTGTTGATGGACGCTGCAGATCCAATAGGGAAAAAATGAACTTACAGAGTGAAATAATATAATCGTTTAGAAGAAAGAACACACATTGAAAAAAACCTTACTGGTGTATATACAAAATATTAGATGAAAGATATAACTTAAAATTAGACTCATAAATTTACCAGGAAAGAAAAGTAAAAAAGGGAAATGCTATGCTGGGATTCAGTAGTTTGTAATAGATAAGAAAAAATCCAGCTGAAATAAGAAACACATATTTAGTGATACACAGTAACATCTGAATCAGCAGGTACCACTGGAAGCTACAGTCAACGATAATGCATATTTGATACTCAAATCCACTTTTAATATGAAAATATTTACAAATATCGTGCAAAAAGAGAGAATGATCCCTTTGCTTTTCAAGATAGTCCTTAAGCAGATGGCGGATAATGCAGAAAAGAGGAACAAGCAGAATCTACTGTAGTTCCTCAGGACAGAGAAAATCAAACTGAAAACTTGAATATATGGCTTCCGCTTGATTCCAAAAAGATACCCATCCAATTTGCAAGACCCTGAAATCTGGTCTGAGTATATTCAGTGGAACAAGATGATACCCCAGATAAGCGAAGGACCTCTGTATCGCTGAGCAGAACTTCACTGCGTTTCTCACGGGGAAGAACTGAGATTGCTGTTCCTTTCTGAAAGGATGCCCCGGGACTCGGGGAAAATGCCCAGGACTCGGTGGAAAGCGCTGGAAGACCCTGGTCTTGCGCCAGGGACTGAGTCCGAGGAAAACTTCAACTGAATGTCCAGTCAGTTCCATCCACCATATCTTTAAAGCTATCAGCCTTCTCTCTGGAGACAGTTCTCTCACTGATTCAGAAAATAATTAAAAGGTGCAAAAATCACCAAGGAGAAATATCAAACGATTTCATAAAACATTATTTTCTATAATGCTTACGATTAAATATTAATCCATATTAAATACAAAAAACATGGTACAATTATGTTAATGACAAAGGACAAAAATTACTCTATGTAAAATTCAAACTAAGCCTAAAGCAAGTTACAATAGCATATACAGCAAAGAATTGTACGAGGAAAACACAATGATTAACATTAAATTATTGTCTATTTAACTTCTAGATAGAAGACTTTCCTGTGGAGTTGTCTAGGCCAGTACACTATCACCGATATCCAGTGTTTTAAATTAAGGATTCCTACCTAGGTGCGGGGTTAATTGTAACCCTACTGACTTCTCTTTGTCATTCAATATTCAAATTTTAAAAGAAAGAATAGATACTATTTTTAATATATGATAATAGCTTCAGGCCTCAGCCTCATGCATCCACTTCTCCTGGTCAGGAAAGCAGAGCATGTAATCCTCACTCGGTTTCTGCTAGCTCCAACATAGCTGATTTCTTTGCAAGTCAGTGTCTGTTAAGACTAGAAACCCAAGCATTTCACTTTAGAACCAGCTCTCCTGAGGATCGCGGTGACTTCCAAACTGAAATAGGCGATCTCATCACTCAGATTTTGCCTTTCTAGCGCTGACAGTGACGCAATTTTCCATCATCTCTATTTATCTCCTGGACTTTGGAGTGCTGCTCTAGTGCAGCTTTTGAGGGGGGAATTGAGGACTGAACTCGAGCCCTTGTGTTTCCAAGGTAGGCATGGTACCACTGGAGCTAAATCCTCGGCCGTACTGCTTCTCTTCTTACACAAATAATCATGTACTTTCCATTTTATGTTTTCCTAAAGGAAATTCCTCAAAATTACATATTTTATGCTCTGTAAATAAATTGCATAAATGACCAAGATAAAATTATCCTAATATCATTATAATTTTTCTAATATAAACACACAAAGGGAATCTATGCAAAGAGTATATTAAAGTTTACTGGATTTTAAAGAAAATATTTTAATTAGGAGCAGAAATATAATTAATAAAATTT
>PVIR01014180.1:23831-41062 GCA_004026965.1 Petromus typicus | reverse complement strand
GAGGCTGAGCTCAGGGCCAGCCTGAACCACAAAGTGAGACCCTGTCTCAAAAAAAAAAACCCCAAAAAACAAAAAACAAAAACTTAGTGTCAGGATCTGCACCTACTGATAAGCACCACACCTTATCAGAACACCCGGAGAAACTATGTCAGAAGTCAGGCTCTTCGAGTACGTAAAAGAGGACCACTTTCAGAATCGATGGCCAAGGTGCTCCAAGCTGCCCAGCTGAGCAACTCTCAGTGTCGGCTACAGGACGCCAGTCTCTGCCAGGCCCTGCACTCCTCAAGGCCAGCTGACTGGGCTGCTCTCGGTGCTGTCTAAGGGGACTTCGGACTGGCTGGTCCCCTTCCGGAGACTCTGCCTCGCGACTTTGTGGCCGCAGAGCAGGACTCCAGCCCGCGCTGCGGGACTCCAGCCGCGGGACTCCAGCCGGAGACTTCCCCAGACGACTGCGGGACGTCTGACTCCTTAAATCGGTTTGTCCGGGACGTCTGACTCCTTAAATCGGTTTCTGACACGGAACTGGACCGGGATTTTGGTGCGAACTTCGGACTCTCGGATTTGGTAGGACTTCCCCTCTTTGGTATGAACAGTGTGTTGCAATATTGTGTGTTATGACCTTGTGCCTTAAGCAAAGCCATAGTAAAAGCAACCTCTGTTGGGTCCTCCTTCCCACCGTCCACTCTGCTCGCGACAGTGAGAATGTGCAGTTCCGGAGAATGTAATCAACGGTGCTTAAATGTTGGGATTTTTACAACTATCGATTCTAAAAGAACAGCCCGGTACGCGTGTGGAGAAGTGTGGACGGGACAGTCGGCATTGCCGCCGGGAGCCTCCGAGAGGGTCGCACAGGGTTAACCGGCTCGCCGTCCTCCGCCCGCCCGCATTCCGCCGGTGGTCCGACGGGGTGGGCTGATCGCCGCGCTCCGCCTCCGACCTTCCCACTGGCCGCAGGCGCCCCTCGGGGCCTCCCTGGCTCCCGGTCACGTTCCTTCCCCACCGCTCGCACCGCCCCGGCGGGTCACAAAGCCGAGCATTAGAAGTCTATGGGCGTCGCAGCCACTGCCAGTGCTGGGCCAGAAGAGTGGGGACAATGACGGTGGCTGTGAGGTCCGGGCCCCCAGCTTTGCAGTTTTTTTTTTTTTTTTTTTTAGGTTTTTTGAGACAGGGTTTTGCTTTGTGGTTCAGGCTGGCCCTGAGCTCAGCCTCTAACTCACATCACAGCAATCCTCCTGCCTCTGCCTCCCGAGTGCTGAGATTACAGGCGTGAGCTACCACGCCCGGCACTGTGGTATGTGGTACTGGTTGCTGCTGGGGTGAGTCTCCACACCCAGTATGGTATGTGGTTACCGGGGAATCGAACCCGGGCCCTTGCGCTTGCAAGACAGGCGCCTGAACCACTGAGCTAACTCCCCGGCCCCCCCAGCTTTGCAGTTTGACCGTCCTCGGGATGTGACTGGAGCCCGCCTTTGTGAATCTGCCTCTCTGTCTGCGTTGTGGAAATAAAGCGTGAGGCAACCTCGGCAATATGCGTGAGACCCTTCGTTAAATGTGTATTAACCAACCAAAAAAAGGAAACACTTTTCTTTGCCTGTTTACTTTCGTAAAGCCAACTTTACAAAATATAAACTTTCTTTTTTATAAGAGCAAACCCAAGTTTTAAGACGATGCGGACCTAAATGAAATGGTTTCACCAGTAGAAGTCCTAAACCAAGTCTAGTCATTTGACCTTTTCTTGTGACAAATCACACCTCACCACTTATTGATAGTTTCAGTGGAGATATTTCAAAAACACAGAACATAAAAGGGCTTTCCTTTAAAAATATGATCCAATGATCATGAAAACTGGAGAAAAAAGTCAGCAACAGAATATTTTCACCAAAGTAAACTGGATGAACAGAATGAGTAAAATGAGATGTCCAATAGAAAATTAAATCCCTCCTTCGGTTTGGACTTGGGAGCCCACGATGGGACAGATAGTGGGCAGAATAGGGGCTTGGGATGTCCGGGACTCCTGAGCAGTTGTGAAAAGAGGCTGGCACAGTCTTAGCAGAAGGCAAGCTCCAGGTATGGCAAGACCCTGGATGACAGACAGCCCACAGGGTCAGGCCTTGGGCAAGAGGGAGAATTTACCCCGGCAGATTTCCTTACGGAAGTATAGAAGTGAAGCCAGAGGTTCCTCAGCTGCTCCGGACATTAGAGTCGCTTGGGGAGCTCTTGTAACTCCTCAGGACCCAGGTCACCTCACACCACAAGTAAGGCAGAGTGCTAGGGAGTGAGAGCCTGGTATTGATATAATTTTTTAGAAAGAGTCTGTGTGTGATCCCTCCCAATGTATAGCAAAATCAGGGGAACACTGAAAAAAAATTATATATATATATATATATTTATATTTATAGTTTTTTTTTTTTTTTTTGAGACAGGGTCTCGCTTTGTGGTTCAGGCTGGCCCTGAGCTCAGCCTCTAACTCACATCACAGCAATCCTCCTGACTCTGCCTCCCAAGTGCTGGGATTACAGGCGTGAGCCACCACGCCCAGCACTGTGGTATGTGGTACTGGTTGCTGCTGGGGAGAGTCTCCACACCCAGTATTGTATGTGTTTACCGGGGATTGAACCCCGGTCCTTGCGCTTGCAAGACAGGCGCCGGAACCACTGAGCTAAATCCCTGGCCCTATATTTATATTTATATATTTGAGACAGAGTCTTGCTTTGTAGGTTGGCCCTACAAAAAAGTGAGTCTCTTTTTTCAGGCTGGCCCCAAACTCGCTATGTGGCCCAGGCCAGCCTCAAACTCAGAGCAGTCCTCCTGCCTCTGTCTCCCGAGTGCTGGGATGACAGGCCTGAGCTACCAGGCCTGGCACTGTGTTGTGTGGTTAGCTGGGATAGAACATGGGACCTTTGCTTGCCAGGCAGACACTGGAACCACTGAGCTAACTCCCTGCTGTGGGACCTGATGTTTTATAATTTTCTGCAAGAAAACATCTGCCCAGTTGGTACTAGTAACTGTTCTTTGCTCTCTCTTTCTTTGTACTACCTCGTATCTAATAAGCATGTAGGCAGTGGCTACTTGAGTCAGGGCAAAAGCGACTCAAAATTTAGATGTGTCAACACCCTTGTACTTTCCTAGGGAGATGAAATTGTCTTAGAGGTCAATAGGATAGAAACTTTTAAAGTCTCCACCACTTCTTAAAAGCACCAGCTGGAGACCAAGCCTTTGACACACGCACCTTGGGGCATGTTCAACATCCGTACCACAGCACCTGTGTGGGGTTTGGTTGTTTTGGTGCTGGGGACTGACCTGGGCCTCGCAAATGCTTCCACAAGGGCTCTACCAGTGTGCTACATACCCCTGCTTTTTTTAGTTTTTATTGTGAGAGAAGGTCTTGCTAAGTCACTAAATTACCCAGGGTGGATTTGAACTTACCATCTCCCCGCTGAGGCCTCTCAGAATGATGGGATTACAAGCGTGTGCCTGGATACATATAAAATCTTGTGATTTTGATTCATGCCACAAAGACACTCCCTAACACAGGACACTCTGAGGGAACAGGGCCAGGAGAGGGAGGAAACTTTCTCATTAGTTCCATATCAGAGGTAATCAGGTAACTCTGTCTCTGATACCAATCAGGTGATATCAGCACAGAGCCCTGAAAAGAAGAAACCGATTTAAAATGAGACAATCACAAGCAAAATCTTTGACCAGGAGAGAGGTTAGCACGAATGTAAGTAGATATTTTGAAACTGGCTAAGAGTGGCTGGAAGCAGTTGCTGAAACTGGAAACCAATCCAATATCTCTCTTTTTGGGCACAATTATGTAACACCTCTTCACATTTATATGTATTTGTAATCTGCTAATTGTTTTCGCAGGTGTGACCTCATCTGCGCCTCATGCCCAGCCTGTGAGGTCAACAGGGAAAATATGATATTTTCCCTCTTCTAACAGTGTGGGTAACGAAGGCTCAGGGTAAGTTAGGGGAAACAGCTACCCCAGGGACCCAGATCCAACTCGAAAGAGCTTTTTCCATTCACTTTAATAATTACTGTGAGAGCTGGGGCCGGGGAGTTAGCTCAGTGGTTCCGGCGCCTGTCTCGCAAGTGCAAGGACCCGGGTTTGATTCCCCAGTAACCACATAACAATACTGGGTGTGGTGACCCACACCCAACAGCAACCAGTACCACATACCACAGTGCCGGACGTGGTGGCTCACGCCTGTAATCCCAGCACTCGGGAGGCAGAGGCAGGAGGATTGTGATGTGAGTTTGAGGCTGAGCTCAGGGCCAGCCTGAATCATAAAGCGAGACCCTGTCTCAAAAAACCTAAAAAAAAAAAATTACTGTGAGAGCAAGTTATATCTGAATCCATTAGGGAGCTCCTGAAAACACAGATTTCTGGGTCACACTAACATCTAAATCTACCTTTTGCGGGCAGGGATCAGTAGACTATTTTTAGCCTGCAGGGTTCCCCACTCATTATGATTCACCTTTGGTAATTAAACAAGAAACCCATTAGAAAAAACTCAGGAGTATCTTTTAGTTTTTATAACTTTGACCAAGGAGTGTTTTACGTTGAGTCATCCTTCTATGGGAGCTTTGAGATCTAGCATTTCTTTAGCTTTGCCCCAATTAGACCTGTGTTCTGCTGGCGAAGACAGCTGTCTACCTGCTGTCTGCTTCCCCAAATCTCCTCCAGTAGTTCTGAATGGTGGCTGGAAATCTGGCTTCAAATGGAGGTAATATGCACAGATGTCATCTAGAGGGGCTGGTCACCTCTGAAAGCTGGCGCTGGAGAGGTAGCCCGAGGGTAAGGGATTTACCTGGTGTGAACATGGGCCTGGGTTCCATCCCTTTCATCTCAAGAGAGACAAGACCTTCTGATAATCCAGGATGCAAGCTGTCCTAAGAAGTTAGGGCTCTGGGAGGGCCAACCATATGGACTAAAATGCTTGCACAAGGAAAGGAGAAGGATGTCACGATTGTTTTTAAGACCTAGGTTCTGGTCCTGCTTCTATAATTAGTTAAATTTGTACAAGTTGCTTCACCTTTCTAGGCCTAACTTCCAGAATCTAACTCCTGGCATGTAGCAAACCCAAACCTTTATTTCTAACAAAATCTTAGGATGAACGTCTCTCTATAAAGCAGACAAAGGCTGAATAGGGTAGATGACCTGCAGATGCCTGATAGGACAGATTTAAGGAGTCCATGAAGACTTTGAAAGTTAGACACTATGTACCACATGTTGGGATTCATTTCAGTTTTTCCCCTCTTTGAACATATTTCTTCTTCCCACATTGTGGTTCAGATACAGCAATGCACACAGAAATAAATCCCTAAATTGCACACATCTTAAAACCAGATGTGACCTTTAAGGTTTCTTCCAACTCTCAGTCTGTGAATCTGTGAGTAGCTAAGTCTTAAGTGCAACTGGTTTCTGGCTGGATGAGAGAAAAAAAAAATTCATAGAATGACTACAAACCCGACATAGTGGTGATAAGTATAATCATAGCACTGCCAGAGGCTGAGGCAGGAGAGTCACAGCTTCCAGGCCAACTGTGGCAATGTAGTCACTCAGCTAGATTCTGTCTCTAAAGACATAAATAGGCTGGAAGTATAGCTCAGTATGAAGGTCCTGGGTTTTCCCTTCAGGGTTTGGGGTGTAGTGCAATGGTAGAGATAAATGCCTAGCATGTGCAGGGCAGGGCCCTAGGTTTGAATCCTACTGCTGCTTCCCATGTTCCTTTTAGACTTAGAATGAGATCACATATCGACATAGAAGTTCCTATCTTGAGGCTTATGTTGTTGGGAAGAAAAAAGGAAAATGCCTCACATACTGTTCTACTGTTGGTTTTAAAAGGAGAGAGAAGAAATGTATATATATTTGACTCTCTGGGAAAACACAGGAAATTGGTAATAATTATTGGTTTTATGAAGGGAACTGAATGGTTAGAAGGATGTTTGCTTTTCACTCTCAGTCCTTTTATCACTTTGAATTCTGTACAGTGTACATTTTTTTTTTTTTTTTAGGTTTTTTGAGACAGGGTCTCACTTTGTAGTTCAGGCTGGCCCTGAGCTCAGCCTCAAACTCACATCACAATCCTCCTGCCTCTGCCTCCCGAGTGCTGGGATGACAGGCGTGAGCCACCACGCCCGGCACTGTGTATGTGGTACTGGTTGCTGCTGGGTGTGGGTCTCCACACCCAGTATTGTTATGTGGTTACCAGGGAATCGAACCCGGGTCCTTGCGCTTGCAAGATAGGCGCCGGAACCACTGAGCTAACTCCCCGGCCCCTTATTTTTAAATTTTGAGACAAGGGTGTTCCTAGGTTGCTGAGACTGGTCTTGCATTTGCAAGACTTCCTATGTCAGCCTTCTGAGTAGCTAGGATTATAGTTATGTGTTGGGAACCACCCTGTTTGGGAATTGCAAGGTCTAAATTGACCAGGACCTCCTACCTGCAGACAGACTTTGGACTTGACTCTAGTCTTCATCTCTGTAGCAACAGGGACTCAATGGTCCCACATGCTGTGATGCTTCAGGGCAGAACTCCACTGGATCTCCCCCTTCTCAAGGACTATTGCTGACATCTGCCTTGCCCCAAGGAATCCTCATCTACATAACTTCTCTAGGACTATTGTTGGTGTAGCCCTGCCTTTCCGGGTATTTTGAAATGTAGATAATAAAAGGTGTGGTAGGTGGGGATCAGGAGCCCTTGCTCCCAGAGTAGACTGGATCAGACTCAAGCTCAGTTTTCTCTAAGTCTCATTTTTGCCTAATTATTATATTATAATTAATATTCATAAAACCAATAATTATTACCAATTTCCTGCCTAATTGTAATTATAATTATTATTTCGCCATGTGCCGTGAACTCACAGGAGACTAGAACTTAATGCAAAAGTTCTAGTTATGTTCCTTTCCCCTGTTTATCTTGTTCCCCTTGTTTATCTTGTAACATTTGGCACCTAACATGGATTTAAATCGGATCTACTGATAAATTCGCCTGTGAGACAAACTTGGAGTACAAGAGACAGCACATGGATCTCCCAGGACGATTCCAGACTCAGACACGGGACATTACTGGTAAGTGTGTTCAGCTGGGAGTAATCTATTTCTGCTGAGTTAAAAACATGGGTCAATCTCTGTCATCAGATCAGTGTAAATTTGTCAAATTGCTTAAGTCGCTGTTAAAGCAAGCAGCATATATAATACCAAAAAAAGTGTGATAAAATTGCTAAAAGATATAGAAAAATATGCTCTATCTTTCCTCAAGGAGGGGACAATTAACTTAGCAACATGGGAGCTTGTAGGAACCATTCTCCAGGAAGCCAGGCAAAGAGGGGATCGCATTTCCCCTCAAACATTAACCACTCGGGCCTTAGGCTACTCTGCTCTCAAATTCTCTCAGTCAGTTCAGGAGGCTGTGACTACCCCTCCCTCCACTTGCCCTTCTGGCCACGCTTCCCCGTGTTTGGCTTTTTCATCCATTTGCTTTCCTTTTACTGCAGCTTCAGCTCCACAGTTGCAACAGGCTGTTTAAGCCCCATCTGAGGAAAGCTGAATCACTAGCCCCACAGCCTCCTCAGGTGCCACACAAAGGTCTTGTTGCCCCATTCTTAAAGCCCACTCCTAGGGCCACTCCCTACCGCCATACTCTACAAAAGGCTGTGACAGCAGGCAAAGCAGCTGAAGACCCTTTGTGCTTTCCTATCTGTCTTCTACCTGACCCTGACACCCCAGGGGTGGATATGTGTGTTCATAGCTCACTTGATTTTAATATCCTAAAAGAGCTCAGGCAAAGTGCTGACTAATGGTGTTCAAAGCCCCTATACTTTGGGTTTTCTAGACAGAGTACTTCAGACTTATTCTCTGGTTCCCCATGAAGTCTTTTATCTTGCAAAAACGTGCCTGCCCCCTGCTGAGTATCTTCATTCTGAGGTGGAACTGTGTTCCTTAATGAGAGAGCAGGCTGGAAAAAATGCCCTGGGAGATGCTCAAGTCAAAGAGGTTAGTTGTGATATGCTATCTGGTATGGGCAAATATTCAGATTTACACAGGCAATGTGGTTGCCCAGCGCTACTCTTTTGCCAGCTAGAGAACCTCATGCAGAGGGCTTGGGCCTCTGTGCCAGTTGACGGTGTGACGATACAATCTTTTACTCAAATCATACAAGGGCCAATGGAAGATTTCACACATTTTGTAGCCCGACTGCAACAAGTTATTGGGAGACATATCTCTAATTCCCAGGCTGCAAACATTTTGACTTTACAACTAGCCTATGAGAATGCTAATCTGGATTGTAAACAGGCGATAAATCCTGTACGCTCTTCTAATGATCTTGGAGTACATATTTTTTTTTTTTTTTTAAGGTTTTTTGAGACGGGGTCTCGCTTTGTGGTTCAGGCTGGCCCTGAGCTCAGCCTCAAACTCACATCACAGCAATCCTCCTGCCTCTGCCTCCCGAGTGCTAGGATTACAGGCGTGAGCCACCACGCCCGGCACTGTGGTATGTGGTATTGGTTGCCGCTGGGGTGAGTCTCCACACCCAGTATTGTTATGTGGTTACCGGGGATTGAACCCGGGTCCTTGCGCTTGCGAGACAGGCGCCGGAACCACTGAGCTAAATCCCCGGCCCTTGGAGTACATATTAAGACATGTCAAAATACTGGGTCTCCTTCATACAACGCTGCCCTAATGGTTCAAGCCATCTCCCAACATTTATGTGGTGCAGTGTTGGTTGTTGTCTATGTGAGGTTTTCCCGGCCGGAGAGGGTGAGGCGCAGTCAAGCACAGACCCTGGGGAAGGTTTCTGGAACTCTGATTTATTCAGGCTTAAGTGTCACATATATAGCAAAAGGTCACAGGGCGGAGTGAAGGCTAGGAGGAAGGGAGAGTCTATAAATTTGACCTAAGGTTTTGCCCAATAAGAGAACTTTGTGAGTGGGTGGTCTATATGGCATTAGCTATGGGGGAAGGTGAGGCAATGGGTGACAGACAAGAGGGGTGGGGCTACCAAGATGGCCGCTGACAAGGTTCAACGTGTGGGAGAGAATGTGCTCAAGCCCCTAAGGGTCTTCGAATCTGCAGGGAGACAGGGTCTCAACCTGTAAGGTTAGGAGACAGGCACACGGTTCACTTGCCTTAGCCAGACTTGAAGCTCTCCCTTAGTGCAGGTAGTGCATTAAAGTGTTTTAATTGTGGAAAAATGGGACATCTTAGAAAGAACTGTAAAATCAGAGCAGCTTTACAAGCTGACCTGAAATCAAGTCAGGAATCCAAAGAGATTAAGTTACCGCCAGGCCGGGTCCTTTCCATCCCTGCCAAAAAGGCATTCACTGGGCTAAGGCTTGTCAATCTAAATACGATAATGATGGCAATTATTGCCAGGGAAACAAAAATCTCACCCTTCTCCAGGTTCAGGAAACAATAGGAGATCAATACCAGTGGACTCCACTCCCTCTGAGCCAGCTATACCCAGTTCAGACCCCTGCATAAGTACAAGACCAGATGGCATGGACGTCCAGAGGGATATTTCTTCCCTCATCAGTGGAACACTCAGGAGCTCAGTATTAGATCTTTCTGCTTCTCAGAGAGTTCACCTGCTGGGAGGTGAGACTCCTGTATTTGTTCCCAGAGGAATTTTCGGCCTGCCTCCACCTGGAACAATTGGTTTGATGATTGCAGATCTCTCTCAGACTTATTCCTGCAGTTATTGATTCTGATTATAACTCTGAATTGTGTATTCCTGTTAGTTCTACATGACTTTGGGTACTTGAACAGGAGATTATATTGCAGAATTGTTGCTCTTGCCTAAACCAAAATAAATAATGTTAGCCTTAAAAATTCTCAAGACCTTCAGCCAGAAATTTCTCAAAAAGAGGTTTATTTCACCCAAGAGATTTCCAAAAACCGATCTATGTGTAAAATTAAGTTGAATGACGTTATTCACAGGGTTACTGACCCAGGCATGAATGTATCCATTGTATCCTCATCCTTAATGGTCCCCAGCTTTAGATACAAAAGGAGTTAAAATATTATTGGAAGGCTTTGGTGACCATCAACAAGCTCTACAAAGCTCCCTACCTTTACCTTATGAAGGACCTGATGGTCCATTGGGACACATTTGTCTTTACATAGGTCCCATATCTGTAAATGTATGGGAAAGAGATTTATTGGAAGGATGGAAAGCTGTAGTGACTACTTTCCCCCCTAATACTTCACTAGTTGAATATATGTATAAAATGGGATATTAACCAGGAAACAGGTTAGGTAAATGGGGCTGAATGCAGTGTGTAAAACAGCCACAAAAGTACAAGCATTTTGGAGCCGGGGAGTTAGCTCAGTGGTTCTGGCACCTGTCTTGCAAGCGCAAGGGCCAGGGTTCTATCCCTCGGAAACCACGCACCATACTGGGCATGGAGACTCATGCCCAGCAGCAACCAGTACCACATACCACAGTGACGGGTGTGGTGGCTCACGCCTGTACTCCCAGCGCTCAGGAGGCAGAGGCAGGAGGATTGCTGTGATGTGAGTTGAAGGCCGAGCTCAGAGCCAGTTTGAACCACAAAGTGAGATTCTATCTCAAAAAAAAAAAAAAAAAAAGAAAGAAAAGAAAAACGTACAAGCATTTTGGAATTGGATATGATCAAAGGTTTTTAGTTACAGCTATTAAACTTTCTCCACCCAAAGCAGTTTTGCCTTTGCAGTGCAAATCAAGTGATCCCATTTGGGTTAATCAATGGGCCCCTACCATGAAAAAACCTAACTATTTTAGAGCTACTTATATCAAAACATCTTAAAGGGCATTTAGAACCATCTATGAGCCCTTGTAACATACCTGTGTTTATTATTCCCAAAAAGTACAGCAAAGGAGGTTTATTTCAAAATTTATGTGCTGCATATTTAACACATTGTGTGGATGAGATATTAATCTCTACAAGTTCACAACAGCTCCTTTTTCAGGCCTTTGCTGTTGCAAGGAAGGTCTTATGCTATGGAGTGTGCATTGTACCTCAAAAGTTCCAACTATCCAGGACTGGGGATATAGCTCAGTGGTTCTGGCACCGATCTTGCAAGCACAAGTACCCAAGTTTGATCCCCAGTAACCACATACCTATACTGGGCGTGGAGACTCACACCCAGCAGCAACCAGTACCATATACCACAGTGCAGGGCATGGTGGCTCATGCCTGTAATCCCAGCACTCGGGAGGCAGAGGCAGGAGGATTGCTGTGATGTGAGTTTGAGGCTGAGCTCAGGGCCAGCCTGAACCACAAAGCGAGACCCTGTCTCCAAAAACCTAAAAAAAACCAAAACAAAACAAAAAAAAACACTAAATGATTTTCAAAAAATATTAGGTGATATTCATTGTATTAGGCCTAAAATAGGATTACTGACTTTTCAATTATGGAATTTGTATGAAATATTACAGGAAGATTCTAATCTTAATTCCCCTCAAAAATTAACTAGTCCAGTGACACAAAAGGAGTTACAACTAATAGAGGAAGCCATACATAACCAACAAGTTTTTCACATTAACCCTAACTATTCAGTTTATTTATTTGTACTTAACACCTCCCATTCACCTACAGGTTTAATAGGACAATGCTATGAAAAACAAGTCTTTCCCATGGAATGGCTGTTTTTATCTAACCAGTTAGTAAAATCTACAGTTATATCTAGAGCAAATTGCAAAAGTAGTTTCTTTAGGACGTAACTGGAATCCACAGTTATTTGAAATTGATCTTCATTTTATTATTATCCCAGTTGATAAGATTCAGATGCAGTCACTGCTACAAACCTCCTTATATTGGCAAGTAGCCTTTGCAGATTTCTTAGGACAGATAGATAATCACCATCCTAGTGATTCTCTGTTTCAGTTTTGTTTTTTTTTTTTTTTTTAGGTTTTTTGAGAAAGGGTTTCGCTTTGTGGTTCAGGCTGGCCCTGAGCTCAGCCTCCAACTCACATCACAGCAATCCTCCTGCCTCTGCCTCCCGAGTGGTGGGATTACAGGCGTGAGCCACCACGCCTGGCACTGTGGTATGTGGTACTGGTTGCTGCTGGGTGTGAGTCTCCATGCCCAGTATGGTATGTGGTTACCGGGGAATCGAACCCGGGCCCTTGCGCTTGCAAGACAGGTGCCAGAACCACTGAGCTAACTCCCCGGCCCAATGCAAATATATTTTATCAGCTACAGATAGTATATTGCTACAATCTCACTTTTCCAAATTATAAAAATAAATATTCTTTCCTTTAAAACTAAAACCCTTAAAGCTTGGGAGACTACTAAAAGAGTCTCCCCTTGGTGAACAGAGGAGCAGCTGCCCAGAACATAATTATTCTGGTCTTTGTTCACTAAGGGGACCACCAATATTTTCACAACCTCATGAGAGATTTGCTCCAACAAATATTATGTCAGTATTATTGCAAATTGGTTGCACCGGTCATCATCAAAGGTTTAAGCTCTAAAAATGTAAAATATTTTTATGGGTCAATTTTTATATGTGTTGTTATGATATATTTATATTGGTCATCTTCAAAAGATTAATTTCTTTGGAACAAACAAAAAAGAGGATTGTTACAAAAATACCTTTAGTACAAAGTTACCCTGAAAGATACAAGGTTTTATATAATTGTGATACTCGTTACTGCTACAATAATGGTGTTCAAAATGTACTTGTGCTCCATAATTCTACAGGTCTTCAGAAATTGTATATAATATTCACCTTTTTTTTTTTTTTTTAGGTTTTTTGAGACAGGGTCTCGCTTTTGTGGTTCAGGCTGCCCTGAGCTCAGCCTCAAACTCACATCACAGCAATCCTCCTGCCTCTGCCTCCCGAGTGCTGGGATTACAGGCGGGAGCCACCACGCCCGGCACTGTGGTATGTGGTACTGGTTGCTGCTGGGTGTGGGTCTCCACACCCAGTATTGTTATGTGGTTACCGGGGAATCGAACCCGGGTCCTTGTGCTTGCAAGACAGGCGCCGGAACCACTGAGCTAACTCCCCAGCCCCATAATATTCACCTTTTGATTCAGACATCTGCCTTACATTTGTGGGAGAGTGAGTATATCTATCAAAGGCTATTTTATAATAGAGACACATTTAATAATATCGCAAGAATAATACCAATTATATATAGTCCTTCAGTGAAGGCCCTTTTCTATTAACTTTAGACAATGACTTGACCAGTAATACAACTCTGTTTAGCAACTATAGTAGCCACCTAAGTATGTTTTTATTCCTAAATGCTTTGTAAGCAGGTAGATTTATAATAGTTGAGTTCACTACTCCAGCTGTATACGTTAATATTACTGATCTTCTCTCCTGGGTATTTAACAATTTAAAGTTTAAGAGACCAAAACTAGAAAAGTAATGGGGCTAAAAGACAGCTGATATTTTGGCCCTGGCCCTCCAGGGTCAGTACAACTCCTGAAGATCCAAGGCATGAGGAAATCTTCTCCACGAGATGCTATGATTCTATAAAAGTGTGCCAAAGGAATGTCACTTGGTGAAAAGAAAAAAAAATCTCCTATGCTTTTGCAGAAAGCAATTGGCCAAGCAGAGGCCTTGTGACATATCCTGATGGCTGACACTAACAGAAGAGCTGAGGGACTCTGCATGATTCCAAGACACTCCAAGGAGACTTGTTTGACCTTGATAGATAATAAGAAATTCCTTTTATTTAAAATAAGTCTCATTAACTTCTTAAACATACAGTAGAAAAGTATGAAGAAAATTGTTTTTATCTGCTTATTATTGCCAAATTCTAAGTGACCATATACTTTACAACAACTAAAGTACTAGACATTTTTTGTTTTAGATACGCTTTATGAAACAGATTTTTTTTTTTTTTTTTTTTTTTAGGTTTTTTGAGACAGGGTCTCAGCTTTGTGGTTCAGGCTGGCCCTGAGCTCAGCCTCAAACTCACATCACAGCAATCCTCCTGCCTCTGCCTCCTGAGTGCTGGGATTACAGGCATGAGCCACCACGCCCGGCACTGTGGTATGTGGTACTGGTTGCTGCTGGGTGTGAATCTCCACACCCAGTATGGTATGTGGTTACCGGGGAATCGAACCCTGGCCCTTGCACTTGCAAGACAGGCGCCGGAACCACTGAGCTAACTCCCCGGCCCATGAAACAGATTTTAGCACTAATTTACAATATAGTTTTCATTTTAGGCTTATTATATCAGCTCCTTAGAAGTGGTCATTGTCCACAGTCTTCTCTATATACCTGCTCCTTTTCTCTCTAGCCGCAGTTAGGGATAGCCTTGTATGTAATAACTTTATAGGCATTTAATTCAGTTTAGCATATTATGGGTTGTCACAGAGACAAGCCATTGTTGGGTGTGCTTTCTTTTCCCTAAAAATACACTTACACAGAATAAAAAGAAAGGGAGATATGTTGGGAACCACCCTGTTTGGGAATTGCAAGGTCTAAATTGACCAGGACCTCCTGCCAGCAGACAGACTTTGGACTTGACTCTTGTCTTCATCTCTGGTAGCAACAGGGACTCAATGGTCCCACATGCTGTGATGCTTCAGGGCAGAACTGCACCGGATCTCCCCCTTCTCAAGGACTATTGCTGACATCTGCCTTGCCCTGAGGGATCCTCATCTACATAACTTCTCTAGGACTATTGGTGTGGCCCTGCCTTTCCGGGTATTGTGGAATGTAGATCTTAAAAGGTGTGGTAGGTGGGGGTCCGAGTCCTTGCAGCCCAGAATAGCCTGGATCAGACCCAAGCTGAGTTTTCTCTAAGTCTCCTTTGTGCCAAATTATTAATTATTTCACCATGTGCCATGAACTCACAGCAGACTAGAACTTAATGCAAAAGGGAACATATTCCCTTCCCCTGTTTGCTACAGTTATGACCACCTATAATGTTCTTGAAGGGTGAAATATAAAACCTATTCAGAACTTAAACAATGTTTAAAAACAAGTAAATGTATAAAAGTCACTGTGGCTTTCATCTGCTTTAGACTATGCAATGCTATGTTAATTTTGCTCTAGCACCAACAGCACAAAACAAGACAAACAAAACAAAACAAAACAAAACAAAAAAACACAAAAACCAAAACAAACAAACAAACAAAAAACAACAACCAAAAAAACCCGAAATCAAAACCAAAAAGTCTAAAACCCTATCTGAGACTGGACTCAGAAGAGCTTCTTCTTTCACACAGTAACTTTCAAGAAATTTAGTACAGCAGCATCTCTCCTGTGAGACTTACTATGCTTGGGAACTGTCAGCTTTTTATCCAGCGCTCTTCTACCTGCCCCCCTAAATAATTCTCATTATCTTCCCCGGGATGCCTCCGAACACTGTGGAGCCACCACAGCTCTGATTTATAGCACAGCTTCGTGCTTGGAATGATAGGAAGGCAGAAACTGTGAGTATGGGTGTCCCAAGAGCTCCGCAGGTTTGTTTAACTCCTATCTTTATTGCAAACTCATAGGGGGTCGCCTCTCACTTTCCCCACATAATTGTTATTCTGGGGACTTTTGGGGGAGAAATAATTGCCTTCACAATAAACCTGTCTTCTCACACTCAAGGCCAACTTAATCTGCTTCCAGCCCTTGCTAGAATCCTTTCTGTAACCTGTTGCCCTGTGTTGCCTGTCACTTGTTTACTTCATTCCTGTTGTTACCTTCTAATTTGCTCAAACCAGTTCTCAGAGCATTCAGGGCTTCAAAAACACAGTGGTGAGTTTGAACAGACTGCCACTCAAGCCTCCAACTAATGAGCATCAAGGGCATTAGCGCATTAATTTAATATAAACATCCCAGTCACTGAGGACAGATACTGGGAAGTCACCGACAAAGTCGACATGGCCTGCTGCTTCAGTATTGGGAATGCAGTTTTACAAGGGATTAAACATGAAGGCTCTTGCTTCTGTATGTTTATTAGAACATAGAGATATTCCCCTGCCCCTGGAATTGGAGAAGGGTTTAAGCAGGAGTACTCTGCCACTGAACAATTTGTTTTATTTTGAGACATGGTTTCTCTAAATTATCCAGGCAGGCCTTGAACTTGCAATATTCCTTCCTAAACTTGTCATGTAGCTGGGATGCTGGGATTACAGATGTGCACCACAGTGCCCTGAATCATGAGGGCCTCTTGTTTGTTCAGCTGGTTTTGTTTTTATTTTTGTTTTACCATATCAGGGACTGAACTCAATGCCTTGCAGGTGCTAGGCAATGCTCCACCACAGAGCCCTACCCACCCCAACCCTTTATTTTCAGTTTTCTATTTCTTTTAAGGTACAGTGTCATTAGTTTGCCCTGGTTGGCCTTAAACTTAAGATATCCTTGTGTCGGCCTCCAGAGTACATAGGATTATAGGCACGCACCACCACACCTGGCTTTCAGGCAGGCCATGAGCTCAGCCTCAACTCACATCACAGAAATCCTCCTGCCTCTGCCTCCAGAGTTCTGGCATTACAGGCATGAGCCACCACACCCAGCACTGTGGTATGTGATACTGATTGCTGCTGGGCATGAGTTTCCATGCCCAGTATTGTATGTAGTTACTGGGAATACAACCTGGGCCCTTGTGCTTTCAAGGCAGGTGCCAGAACCATTCAGCTAAATTCCTGGCCCTCCCTGGATTTCCGAATTGGGTCTCTAGAGGTAAGTGTCATCTAGCAGTATTTTCAAACTCTCCAAGTGATTCAAGAGCTGAGAACCTATCTCTAACACAACAGATTTACTGGCTTTACAATAGATTTACAGTCTCCTGTTGTCTAAATTATTCCTGGTTGGCTTGGGGATGTAGTAGAATGCTTCCCTAGCTTGCAGAAGACCTTGGGTCTGATTCCTAATGTGTGTGCTTGTGCGCGCGCGTGCACACACACACACGCACACACATGCACACACAAATTCCTAAGTGATAGTCCTTACTTGAATCATAAAATTCAGGTAAGTTCAAATTTCCATAGGTATAAGGTTAAGTATTAGGGTTCCAGAGCTGTGAAAACCTATTTCATAGCACAAACGATGAGTATAATTCTCAAAATAAAAGATAAGAAAGACAGGGCCGGGGAGTTAGCTCAGTGGTTCCGGCGCCTGTCTTGCAAGCGCAAGGGCCCGGGTTCGATTCCCCGGTAACCACATAACAATACTGGGTGTGGAGACCCACACCCAGCAGCAACCAGTACCACATACCACAGTGCCGGGCGTGGTGGCTCACACCTGTAATCCCAGCACTCGGGAGGCAGAGGCAGGAGGAT
>PVIR01014180.1:0-11241 GCA_004026965.1 Petromus typicus | reverse complement strand
TTTAAGTCTAGCTGGACACTGGTGGTGCAGCCTGTAATCCTAAAACTCAACTGAAGCAGGGTTGTGGGATTTTCAAGGCTGGCTGGGGATAAATGGAGAGACCCAACTAAAAAACAAAACACAAAACCCTACGTTTGTCTCCACAAGTGACAAAATTCAAGCCAGCACTTCTTTTTTTTTTTTTTTTTAGGTTTTTTGAGAAAGGGTCTTGCTTTGTAGTTCAGGCTGGCCCTGAGCTCAGCACCGAACTCACATCACAGCAATCCTCCCGCCTCTGCCTTCCGAGTGCTGGGATTACAGGCGTGAGCCACCATACCCGGCACTGTGGTATGTGGTAATGATTGCTGCTGGGCATGAGTCTCCACGGCCAGTATTATTATGTGGTTACCAGGGATCGAACCTGGGCCCTTGTGCTTGCAAGATGGGTGCCGGAACCACTGAGCTATCCCGGCCCAAGCCAGTAGTTCTTAAGTATTAGGTAAATTTATTGTGATGATCAGTTAGTGCCAAGTGTAATGGTTAGTAGTGACACAGGGTAGGGGTCATTCAGTTCTGAATAACCCTATGAATGCTACAAAACTTACAAAGGTTATATAACTTATTGAAGATTGCAAAGCTGTAAGGCATAGGATAAAAATTCAAATCCATATCCATCTGATCCTAGAAGTAAAATCAGTTAATCACTTTTCAGCTGCAAAAAATTTAATTAGGAAGCCAGGCAGGCCCTGTGTTTAATTTCCAATACTGAAAGAAAAAATCTGTACTGAGGAATTACTATGTGCCAGGTATGCTAGGAACTAGGTCTTTGGTATATAAAGTAGATACTGTCTTTAATCTTCCAAATTATTTATGATCAGGGTTTTTTTTCCTTCATTCCCAATCTATTGCAGAATATTATTTTTGTAAAGTAAAAGTATCACAGCAACATCCAATTACTAAGAAAGTTCATTCTCACCTTTTTAAAAGTAGTGCTTGGGACTAAAGTGCTCTGTGTACACTAGGCATAGTTATATCCCATTGAATTATATCCACAGCCCACTGCTCTTATTTTTTTGTACTTGTCTCTTCATGGGTTGGTAACAGAAAGTGTGCGACACTGCTCTACAGTACACTAGCAGACTACACTGGAGCTCCGTGTACCTTCGTGTTATAGGGTTGACAACTGAGAGCAGATGACAAAGTGGAGACACGGTGGCTTCTTTGTGAAGACCAAGAGCTTCTTAAGGAAGAGTGTAATTAAGTAGTTTAGGTCACTAAGCCAGTAAGGACAAAGCAATATGTGTGAGGACTCAGGAGGATTCATGGCCACACTTCACTGAAGCACGAGTTTTATTGAAGGGCTACCACTAGCTTCCTTTGTTGCTTTAGTTCTCTTGCAGGACAGGACAGTGGGTAAAGGCACAGTCAGGAAGACTAATCATAAGAGCTTTGGGAAATTTATTTGTATGGTTTCTCGCTTTACCAATCTGCAAACAAGTGGATTACATCATACATTGATACGCATGCTTAGGAAACAGCAAGCAAATACTTCAATATTGTCTTAAATGAAGCAGAATGATAAAGCTGCTAAAATGTATTTCAAAGCCAGACTTACCGATTATTTGCACCATGATTCTCTTCTTATGCAAAACAGAACTAGTCACACACAAGGACACTTAGCATACTGAAATATAAAATATATACACTACTGCACTTTAAGAATAAAATATACCACTAACTTTTAGATTTGGAAACTGACTGAAAATGTTTTTAAATGATGTAGAAAACAAAAATATATTCCTCTTTATATAAGAAGATTAATTTCTAGGAATGAGTTTTAAGATTTAACCATCTTATAGCTACTTTCATCTTAAAGCATCTGAGTAACTATGGCCACAACATTCAAAAATTCAAACTTTAATAATTGCACCCTTTAGAGCTTTATTAGAACTACCCCCCCCAATTGTGGCTTATTATAATCTCACTCTATTTCTTCAAAGACCATTCAACACATTTATACTATTTCAGTAACTACCATGCTACCCAGAAAATCAAGTGAACAGTTTATTCAGAATTAAATGAGGGAGGGTATGGAATGTGACACAGTACAAGTTGACACTCAAGATGGGTATAATGGTACTACTCATACAAAAAATGAAATTTCATTTAAAAAATCACAAAAGAAAAAGCAATTCCATAACTTTAAAGATATTTCATGCAAAGCACTAAAAAATAACCCCTAACCCGAGAAATCCAATAAACAAAAAGCTACCTGAAAATATCGCCATGCCAACATATTAACCACAATATAATCAATCATTCACGGAAAGACAACACATTAAGTAGTGGATTAAATGAAATAACTTGCAATACTGAAAACTAAAAGAACATAATGATTTCAGGTGACAGTTGAGGGTAAGATGGGCTAAAGGTTGTGAGATAAAATATGTAAATATAAAATCCATTAATTCATTTCATCATCTTCTAAGTATAAAACTTAGGAGCTTAGAGAACCTGAAAAATGCATATAAAATTTGGCATACTCCATTTGTGTTCCAAGAAATAACTGGAGGATCATATTTGCAATTAATAGCTGTATAAAAGCACTTCAAGGTCAGGATTTCACTTTCACATTTTTTATCTTAAAAACAACTCCAGAAATGAATTTACTTTGATTAACTCTTTTTTTGCACTCTGTACAATTAAGAGGCCAGCTATAGATTAAATAAAATGTGAAACAAATGAGTGTGAATCGTCATTTACAAACAGTAAAGTGGGTGAAAATCTTTCTTTAACTTCGGAAGGAGCTGCAGTTAACAAGCAGATTGCCAAGCAACAGTGCACGTCTCTGTACCAAGATGTTTGAGTATGCTTCATGGGAAAGATAGTTTTATACTGGAAAACAGAAATGGTATTTTATGGGACAGTAATTCCCTGCACAGCTGCCAAATTGCACACAAGTCTGGTCTCCATGTGGAGAACAAAATAAAGTATATTTCCAAGAAGGTAGAACATCAGGGAGGGGCAACTCTGGAGTCTCACTGCACTTGCCCATTCAGGAGGCCTGGCAGGACCAACACATCTGTATTTGTGATTCTTGGTGGAGTTTTTCCATGGTGTGCAAACTGGCTATAAATAGAGCAATAAGATAAAAAAAAAAAGAACAGGATAAAATACTACCCACTTCCACTTACTATTTTCTCCTGTTTTAAATGTAAGCTAATAAAACTAACTGGGGCACTATCTAGGATTACCCTTTGCAACTCTGAAATTTAACTCCTATTTATAACACATCAAAAGAACACCCTAAATGTTCAAAGGCAGTCTCTAAACAATAGACGCATTGATTTTCACAGAATGTCACTGGAAGAACTTCAGAATGAATTCTGTAGAGTTTGAGGTCAGGAAACAAGCTTCTTTAGTAAATCAGGACCTATTGTAGTTAAGAGCTCTTTGGAATGTGTGTCTTATACATACACAGGCATCACAAATGAAATCCCCACTGAGTATTATTCATCATGTTCCTTGAAGGGCAAATATTTCTAATGAGATAAGTGCTTCCAGCAGCAAATAAATTTAATAATTTAGTTTCTCCCAATCAAGTTTCTAATAATAATGACATGGCCTCTGGAATCAAATACAAAGGTCACTCAATCAGGATGATGCAAGACGAAATACAGATGAGCAATACATATGAAAAGAAGTTTGTAAACTGTGGCAGTTCTGAAACAGCAAATTTATATTATAAAGCAAAGTAAATAAATATTAGGCTAGTACAAAAGCTCTTATTTACAGTTTTACAAATGAATTTGTATTCAGTGTAAATGCCGTGTTTTAAAGAACACAGGACTCTATTAGTAAAACAAGTTCTGTTGAGGGCATTGAGGGAAATGAGTTCCATTAGGATCACTGCATAACGTATAAAAGGTTCAAGTTAATTCTTAATAATTTAGTACAGACAAACCCAGTTTAACCTGGAATGGCATCTGTTAAAGTGCTGAAGACAGGAAATATTTAGAAAACACTGTACACTATTAAAGCTTCATCAAGTCAGAATGTTAAACTTTCACATTTTTTATCCTTCTGCCACAGGCCTATTGGCAAGATGAATTTTTTTCAGTAAAGGACAAAACGCTGAAACCATCAGTTACTTCCATGGTGATTTTAGGTTCTCTGGAATTACTTTCCTAAAACAATTACTTATCCATCAAGTGTACCTTCAGGCCTTACAATCTGGTAGGTAATTAAATACTCAGGATAAGCCTGGAAAAGAAAGATTAATTCAAATATTGGTTAATAAATTTCTTTGAAAGATAAGGACATCTTAAATTATTAGGGAGGAGGTTCTAAATTAGTGTTACAGAATCATCTAGGGGTATTTTCTGAAAACATCCTTTTCTTGACTTGAATCTTTTAGATTCTCAGATATAAGGTCTATGATGAGTAGTTACTAAATGCATCTCTCTATTTAGTAACTAAAATGATTCTGATACCTATCCCTAACCCCAGCCCATTAAAAAAATGAAGACACTTGGCATAATGAAATACAGAACTCATGAGGCTGCTCTAGGACAACATTTCACTGGCTCCTTGCCACTGAGAATGAGAGAATTATACGTCTTTAATACAGACAGATTAACTACTAAACCGAGGTGTTAATAAATTATATTTTATAGGAGCTAAAAAAAAAGGATGCAGTCCAGTTGGCATAGGAATAGGTTAAATATATCAATGATACTTTTCTGATTTTGACAATTCTAAGAGAATGTTCTTATTTTACTCTACTTGTAATTTTCATATCTGAAGTTATTCCCAAGTTAAAAAATATTCAGTTCTTAAGGGAACACACCTTGTCAACTGAAGAGATCAGTGAGAAGTTAAAGTAAGGCTTTATAGCATATTTGAAGATGAACAAATAACACTGAATTACCTGCTCTCCTCTATAAATAACATATTCAGCTAGTGCTAGGCCATTCACACTGGGCCGACCAGTGACTGAGTGATGCCCTGGAGGAGAATGTGCCATTTTCATTGCACTGAACTGCAGGAAAGACTTTCCCAGGGTTACCCGGCAAAAGAGCAGCTGCCTATTACACAAAAAGAAATGATTACACTGCAGACAAATTAAGACACACAAACATGACAATATCTGTAGATAGTATATAAATTTAAAAAAATAATCAACTAAGTCCAATGGATTCTACCTTCACAGTACATTTAAACTTACTCACTTCTAATTCTACTGCTACCATTAAAAGCTAAACAACAAAAATTTCACTCAAAGGCCAGGAACTTTGCTCAGTGGTTCTGAAATCTGCCTTGTAAGCCAAGGTATAAAATTCATCCCTGGTAACCACATACAACAATGCTGGGAGTGGTGACTCATGCCACCCAAAATCAGTACCACATATCACAGTGCTGGGCGTGGTGGTTCAAGGCTTGCCTGGGATACATAATGAGTTCAGGGCCTGACCTACAAAGTGAGACCCTGTCTTAAAAAAGAAAAAAAGAGAAAAATCACTCGAATTTTAACTATAGTCTCTTATGCAGTCTTCTTTTTTTTTTCCTGGTCCCATGGATTGAACTCAAGACCTTGTGCTTGGGAGGCAGATGTGACAACACAGTGCTAAACCCCTGCCTGACTCCCAATCTTATTTCTACTCCTATTCCTATCTAAAATATTTTCCATCCAAGCAATCAGTGATTAAAATAAATGTAAATCAAGTCACATCACTTTTCTGACATAAAACCTTTTAGAGGCTGTTCACTGTTCTTAAAAGAAAATTCAAATTTTTTAAAAATCCAAATTCTTTATACAAGGCTCCAATTTTTTTTTGAGTCATGGTCTCACTTTGTAGTTCAGGCTGGCCCTGAGCTCAGCCTCAAACTCACAGCAATCCTCCTGTCCCTGCCTCCCAAGTGCTGGGATTACGGATGTGAGCCACCATGCCTGCACTATGGTATGTGGTACTGATTGCTGGTGGGTGTGAGTCTCCATGCCCAGTATTGGTGTATGTGGTTAGGGGGGATTGAACCTGGCCCTTGCGCGTGCAAGACCTGTGCTGGAACCACTGAGCTAAATCCCCAGCCACCACGGCTCCAATTTTTCTACTCTCATACTCATTATGCTCCAGACACATACATCTTCCTTTTTCATAAAGGCCAAGCTGCCTTTCCTGTTAGCTTTCAACCATATAATTTTCTTTTTAAGACTACTTATTAATTTTTCAGAGTTTATTTGAAATGTTACTTAATCAGAGCTCCCCTTACTCTCACTTGAAATATCCCACTGTTTTGGGGCACGTGATTGGCCTTCCTTAGTTTGAAAGAGTTTTTTAGCATTATTTCATTGTTTCTTTTGTTTTAGAATAAAAGCAGAAGATTTTGGAGGATCAGCTGACAATTTATCTTTTAAAGAAATGAGGCTATAAATATTTTATTCTAGATTTGCTATCTGGGAAGACTTCTACCTACAGTACATAAAGAACTTAAAAAATTAACCCCCCAAAATCTAAAGACCTAATTCAAAAATGGGCATCTGAAATGAACAGATACTTTTCAGATGAAGAAGTAAAGGCAGCAAAGAAGCACATGAAGAAATGTTCAACATCGCTGGTCATTTGAAACATGCAGATGAAAACAACTCCATATCACTTCACAAAGAATGGCTATCATGAACAATAACAAATGCTGGTGAGTTGGTAGGAAGAAAGGAACTCTTTACTGCTGAAGGGAATGTAGACTGGTACAACCACCGTGGAGACTGGTGTGGAGATTCCTTATAAAACTAGGACTAGAGGTCTCACTTGACCCTGCTATTTCCCTGCTTGGTATATACACTGAAGAATTAAAAGAATCATGTCACAGTGACATATGTGCACTCATGTTTATACCAGCTCAGTTTGCAATAGCCAAATCTTGGAAATGGCCCAAATGCCCATCAAAGGAGATTGGATGAAGAAGATGTAGTTGTTGTTGTTTTATTTTTTAAATAAAATTGAGAATAACTTAGCCATTAAGAGTGATAATACTCACAGGTATGTACTGTGAGGACATACTCACCAGTGAAACAGGACACAGATGTGCAAACACTGTATCATTTCTCTACTATGAGAAAGTGAAGGTGTAAATGAGATCCAAAATGTATGATAGGTATTGTGAAACAGGAAGAAAATGTTCAAAGGGCAAAAGGAAAGGTGAGGTGGGATAAGTAAAGAAGGGAAAGGGAAAATGTGATGGTAAAAAAGGGAAACGAAGCGTATGTATATGGGGGCTGGGAGATGTAGGGAGGGCAGGGGAATGAAAAAATGAGACTCAAGATGTGCCATGTACAGGTATAAATTCTCAATGTTGATCACCTTCTCTTCTGCAGTTCTTCACCTTGACACACTTTTGAAATAAGCTGGAAAGCTTTTACAAATCCTAATGTGTATACCTTAACACAGACCAATTAAATGAGAGTTTGAAGGTAAAAAACAGCTAGTAGTTTTTAAGGGTCCCTGAAAAATTCCAATGTGCTGCCAACATCGAGAAGTAGTGCTCTATGGTTTTCCTCTAGATCAGTGTTCATAAGTATAATATCACCTGGGAATGTGGTTGGAACTCAGGTCCTTCGGCACCACTCTAGTCCTAATCAATTAGCAACTCAGCGGAGTCTAGCAATTTATATTTTAACAAGTCTTCTAGATAACTAATATATGCCAAGGTTCGATAAGTACAGTGCCTTAACTATGGAATAAATCTTAGTAATTAATTTTACCTGATTTCTCAAGTAACACGATTATTTTCTTTTAATGATTTTATAAATTAAGTTCAAATTATTTTTAACAAGTGAGTTAGAACAGATTAAAAGTGGGAAAAAATAAAAAGTTATTTAACAATAATTTGCTTTCTAAAGGGGATGAAATGTTTTAATTGTATCTTTTTCTGTACTACTATTACAAATGGAGGATTAAGATTATATTATAGTGGGAGGCTCCATCAGGCATTACTATAAATGTCTGGCAAGTGGATGATGCCAAGACTGCAGTGCTGGGAGGCCTGAACCTAGGGTCCTGCACATGTTAAACAAGTACTAAAGTACACAGCTAACTCTCTAGTCCTCATTTTTTTTTTTTCCTTCCATAGTACTGTGGATGGAACTCTGGAGCTTGCGCTTGGGAGGCAGGTGCAGTACCACTCAGTTAACTATCAGGCTGTAGTCTTCATTTTAAAAAGTTTTTTATTTCTTTTTGCAGTACTGGGGATTGAACTTGGGCCCTTGTACTTCCAATGTGGGTGCAGTACCACTTAAACTAAATCCTCAGCCCTCTTTTAAAAAATGTTTTTCCTAGTTCTCATTTTTTAAGAGTGCACAATCAATATTCAAAGGCTACAATAAAGTCTCTTCTGTGACCAGTGTTATTTTCTACTTCGCATTTTTTAAGGATATGTGCTGTCAAAGTGAGCACGAGTTAGCATGTTTAAAAGCCCTAGATATTCTGGTAAGTAAATGACTGATCAAGTGCTTAAAATCATGTGTGGCCAGCATGGATCATTTGGTAAACAATAGCTATTTTAATACCAGAGAAGAATAACAAAAGAAACTTAAAACATATCTACCAGAGTTGTCAGCCATGCATTAGCCTCCAGATTTCTCAAATACATGACCAGTTCTTAGCTGATTCTCAAAAACACAAGGGATGTCAAATGTATCAACAAAGAATTCAATTAAAAAAAATAAGGGAGATCAACTGATGTCTTACCTGTGGCAAGTATAACAAGATCTGTCTTTGTGAACTGGACACCCAGTACCCCCTCCAATTCCATATACATATTGATTGCTTTTGGAAGAGTTTTCAGCAAAGTAAATCCCAGCTCCAAACATGCCACCAATGTATGCATGCCTTTCATCAAAGCCTTTGTGGATAATTGCATTCACAAAGGGAGACCCTGAAATACATAAAGATAAGTAATTACAATTTTAAAATTTATCTTAGAAGAAAACTTGGAAACTATAGCTTCTTAGATTTTTTTTGTGTGTGCTGGAGACTGAACCCAAGGCAGGCAAACACTCTTGTCATTGAGTCATGCACTCAGTCCTGGTTAAACTCTTAAGTTGAATTCTCCAACACACATCACCACCAACACCATCATAAAGCTAGTATAAAAAGGGTAACTAGTTAATTGTAAGCTGATTTATCAGTGATTGATTTCCAGTACTGGGGACTGAACCTGAAAGCTGATCACCAAAAACCATCCTTTTTAAAACTCTTCATTTTGAAACAGGGTCTCACTAAGTTGTGTAGGCTGGCCTTGAACAGATAATCCACTTGCCTCAGCCTTCTGTGTAGCTCAACTTATAAGTATGACCATACTTAGCTTTGTTTACTATTTTAGAAGAAAGAATTCCTAGTTGCATAGTAATTCTATTTATTTTTTTTTTTAGGTTTTTTGAGACAGGGTCTCGCTTTTGTGGTTCAGGCTGGTCCTGAGCTCAGCCTCAAACTCACATCACAGCCATCCTCCTGCCTCTGCCTCCCGAGTGCTGGGATTACAGGCATGAGCCACCACGCCCGGCACTGTGGTATGTGGTACTGGTTGCTGCTGGGTGTGGGTCTCCACACCCAGTATTGTTATGTGGTTACCGGGGAATCGAACCCCGGCCCTTGCGCTTGCAAGACAGGCGCCGGAACCACTGAGCTAACTCCCCGGCCCTGCATAGTAATTCTAATACTAAAGGACAGATTCAACTAGAAAAATAGATTATTTGATATATCAAGGCAAGAAAAATGAAATTCCAGACCCTGAATTGAGTCTCATAATTCACCTTATATAGTAGGCTGAATGCAATTAGATCTTATAAGAATGTCCATTATCTGTGTCCGTTTGCTAGACTTTAGAAGTTGCCCAAGAAGTCTGTCAGACTTTTTATAGTAGCTTCTCTTCTATCCCTCTATCTGACCTTTCATGACCTGCTATTTACATTCCATGTGTGAATATAGCATTTTCCTACTTTCCTTGTAGGTATGCCCAAAAAGGGCTTAGCCAAAGATGAGTACTGTGGGAATTAAACCAGAGTGTTGAGTGAACGCAGGGATTAGGAAAAGCCAAACTAATTCAGCTAAATGATTTATTGTCCACAAGTGTCCATTAAAATTCAGGAAAATACATTGAATTCTGCTTTACATAAATGCAGATGAATAGAATCACTTTTTGGGTTAACCTGGAAAAGCTGAAACTGTTCATTTACAGTATAAAAAGCACAAAATATAATCATCAAGTTAAGTAAATAACTACTATGTCCTGTTCTGATGATTATCATGCTGATTCTTTTCAGATTTTGAAATCAGAAGCAGTATTTAGATACTGTACATGAATTCATTCTGTTATAACCGTTCTTCCAGGAGACTGTTAAATTTTAATACTATGTTTTATAGAACTATATACATCTCCCAGAATTCTCTGTGTCAAGGACAAATGAAGAGATGAGCTAATATTATAGGTGTCTGATAAACACTGCATTAGTGTCTATATTTAACTTTCACATACCCTGGAATACCAATCAACACCTGCCAGCTTGTGACATAAAGAGACCAGTAAATTTCTGAAATGGTACGTAATGGTGCTCTCATTCTGACTGTAGTTATCAGTAAGCTCCTACAGGTCCAATCACAGTGACTCTTTTAACACTCAAAAGTGGTCTGGACAATCACAATAAAGTACATACTTTCTTCAGAGGTGATTTCTTTTTTTTTGAGACAGGGTCTCGCTTTGTAGTTCAGGCTGGCCCTAAACTCACTATGTAGCCTAGGTGAGCCTTGAACTCACAACAATCTTCCTGCCTCTCTCTCCTCAGTGGTGGGATTACAGGTGTGAGCCACTATGCCCAGTCCTGTAGAGGTGATTTCTGTGCTTTAACTCAACTTAATCAACTAGTTAAAATTAAAACACAATTTCTCAGAATACTCATAACGAAAATCTATATAAAGAGGTTGAAAATATGAACATAAATGTAAGTTACAGAAACATGAGGTTTATTAAAAAACCAAGAATATATAGATTATTATTTCATGACTGTCCCACTTTTTTTTTTTTTTAGGTTTTTTGAGACAGGGTCTCGCTTTGTGGTTCAGGCTGGCCCTGAGCTCAGCCTCAAACTCACATCACAATCCTCCTGCCTCTGCCTCCCGAGTGCTGGGATTACAGGCGTGAGCCACCACGCCCGGCACTGTGGTATGTGGTACTGGTTGCTGCTGGGTTGAGTCTCCACACCCAGTATTG
>PVIR01014179.1:0-40745 GCA_004026965.1 Petromus typicus | reverse complement strand
TATGGCAGATTAGTACTCCATTCTGTAGAAGAACCACAGCTTTTTTATCCAGTCTCCAGTTGATGGACACTTGGGTTGTTTCCAAGATGTAGCAATCACAAACTGGGCTGCTATAAACATGGGTGCACATATGTCACTGTGATAAGAGTCTTTTAATTCTTTTGTGTATATACCTAGCAGGGCAATGGCCGGGTCAAATTCTTTTTTTTTTTTTTTTTTTTTTTTGAAGACACAACTTTCTGAAAGTTTCAGTGTGCATGTAAATTCCTATGGGTTTCTTTACGCACCACATGTAGTTTAATATTGCATGGCTTGTAAAAACTAAAACTGGGATGATACAAAAATAGCTTTCTTATTTTGCTGTTGTTTCCTTTTATCTCTCCCTCCTCTTCAACTTCAATCCAATAAATATTTGTTCTTAGGCTTATCATATTGAAGGAATCATACTACTTCTTGAAAAAGGAAAAGAATGAGAGTCTATATCTACTATCCCGGGATTAAAATCTATTTTGTCCTCTCATTTTCTCTTTTTGTGGGTCACCTGTTTTGTATTTTCTCCCTAATTTTCTTTGCCTTCTCCTGTTCGAAAAGGAAACCCTAAATATTTTTGGAAATGAATGAAAATGAAACTTTTCATTCAGTTAGTTTCACGTAGGCAAGTCCAAATGCATGATGTCTACAGCAACCATATATTATCATCTTCACAGAGCAGAAGAACAAGCCTGTGGGTGAGCAATGTTTCATTGCTTCCTCTAGACAACTTCCACATGATAGGAAGATGCCCCAGATCAGCTCTGACCCTACAGAGGCACATTTGCATCTATGATTCTATTTGAGAATCAGTGAAGTAATGCTGATAAGATCTGACAGAAAATGTCAACAGACGCAGAATCAGAACAAGATGCTTTCAGACAGACAGGTGAGGGACAAACTCTCCTCACCAGACATGGACTACACAGAGCTGAAGATGCTGCAAGAGACGGCTATGCTGTGTTGCTTTCCCAAGCACTATCTTTTTCTCTAATGGCTGCTTCTATCATCTCTTGCTGAAAGTTTCTTGCTTGGTGGAATGCTGAGTTCTTTTGCTCCTCTGAAGAGTAAGCTCTCATTGTCTCTGATGAGAGTAACAAAGTCAGCAAAGTCTATGTGCTTGCCGATTTTTCTTTCACAGATGAACTCTCCTTATAGTAGAAAGAGCCCACAGGCTTGACTGAAATCCAACTTCTATTAATTTTCCACAGATGAAAAATATTGCAATCTGACTACTCATTTCTTTATTCTTATTTTGCACAGTGTGAATTTGCAACTTTAGCCTAATTGTTTAAAGTCTCTAGAGTTAGAAAATGCAAAGACTTTTCTAATAACCTCCAACCCCGATTTTTACTGCCCGCCTAGAACAATATGTATGGGAAGACTCTGAGGCGCCAGTGCTGGTTCAGTGAGCAAACGCTTGGCCCACCAGGGATACTCCACACACAACAGAGGGGAATGATGGCATGCGACCCTGACATTTCCCATTCCTGATAAAGCACTATCCTAAATCTCTACAAGAGAGGAAGACAGACTTCTCATGTGGCCCTCCCTTGGGCGTACATCAGCCTGTTGGACTCTAACAGTGAGTTATGTTACCAGATCTGCCAGTGATAATGAAAGTGATAAGAAATACATTACTTGGAGCATTTCAAGCAAGCACAGAAACAGCAGAAGACATGGATTCAGCGCCACTTTCTCTAACAGATTTCCCTCTATGATTATAAAGAAAGTTTCAGAAAATAGCCTTACCTGGAAGCAAAATAGATGTCATTGACATGTGAGGATTTATAAGGATCTGAGAACTGTTGTCCTAATTGAAAATAAAAATCCTTTTCATTAGCTTGTGAGTGTCCTTGGAATTTAGTTATAGGAAATATGTCCTTGTCATCAATTAAGGAAATCATGCTCTGCAAGTAGAACAAGGAGTTTACGAACTATTGGAGTGAGAACAGACAAAAGGGTCATCGACATTTTTTGGTTCTATGGCTTTCTAGCAGGGGAAATAGACATCTTAACCAAGTGGATGTATTTATTTCTAAGAGATAACAAAACCAATATTTCAATGATTATACCAACTGTCTTCCAAGGAAGGAAACTGAAACATAGAGAAAATGAATAAAATATTCAATAATTACACAACTAGGTTAGTAACACAATCAGAACTTGAACAATGCAATTTTGTCTGGGCTATAAGCCTATATACTTTTTACACTTAGGTCACATGATTCAATTATCTCATTTTATTATGTTCTAAATCATCTATTCTCTTCCCCATCCATTTCCCCTATGAGATACCTTACTCTTCTAAAATCTAAAATTTTGATAAAGATTTGATAAACTAATTTATGACATTAATATTTAATACAACTTACCTGCAAATAATCCTTATTGTCCACCTACACAGTTATAGTTCATGGGGATTTCCAGAGTGTTAATATACTGTCATTTGTCTTGCCAACTTATATTTTTTTGTTAAACAAATCAGTGACAGATTATAATTGCATTTTTCATCATTTCCATCATGGAAATGAAACATGCTATTTCAAATCTTCTTTTTCCATAGTGTATATGTCTTCCATCTATCTGCCTTGGTGAGGTTCTTTAAGATTCGTTAATAACTGATTGAAAAAGGTCTTTCAAAGCCTCAAATAGAAAGCAAATTGTAAGATGTCTTTTACAGCTTTTGGCATTTTCCCCCTTAGGAACCGTTAAGGGTTTTTCCATCTTCCAGTCTAGTTATCATGAAAACCTAATGAAGTAGAATTGGTGGCATGAAATATCGATGTATTATTGCCTCTGGACAAGCTCACCAGATGGGAGAGAGGCAAAGCCCAGGAAGACCAGAGCTCTACTTTGTTTCAAAGAAACGTACTACCAAGCACTTCCAGTATCCCTTTTTGAAAGCACAAGTACAACAGTTTTGCTCAGAAATTCCTTGTTCTTGAGGTTGAAATTTTATGTCAAGTTGTTGCCCTCTTATTCCAACACACATTTAAAATATTTATAGATACTTCAAGTTGGGAGAAAACAGTTTCTTCATGGTATTTCCAGAGTTTAGAATGTTTCAGAGAAATTTTTAGAGTCAAGAACAAGTACCCTGCATGCCCATATCATCAGATTTATGTTTTCAGGCTGAGTTTTTCTCTCTTTTGTCTTATCTAGAAAGCTGAGGGTGACTATAAAAGACAGAGTGTCCTAGAGAAAGTGTAGGTTAGGACTGTTCTAATTTTCTCTTTCATCCCTAATTTACAACACAAAAAAAGGAAAACAGTAAAATTCCTATAGAAATATTGATGATTGTAATATAGTTAAATCTCTAAAATTAGTTGTAAGTAGTAAATTATGGGAAAATATTTAAATGGTACTACAAAGTTGATCAGATTGCAGTGAAAATATATTAATCCACTGGGGCACATTCAGAACTGTCCATCAGACACACCTGGGAAGGTTCTGCAGCCTGCCACTCCCATCATTCCAACCTGCAGTGAGGGAGTTAAAAAATAAAAGTCTTTTGAAAATACTTAGCATAATATGTTTAAAGAAACACACAAAATGTTTGCATTTCCAAACCATAAATTCACTTGTGGTAAATTATCTTTAAAAAATTCAAAATAAGTAAAAAGCTACATGAGGCAAGCTCAGAAGTAATTTATTATACTTGAGATTTTAAACAGCCTGAATATTTAATGGGCAACAGTAATTTATATCCCTGTACTCTCACACCCAGCAATATAACACCACCTGCCTCTCCTGGTCTCAAAGTCTGCTCAGTGCAGAACTGGCTTAGTATCAGGCACAACATAGTCTCATGGTGGCAGATATTTGTGACTCTCGTGAGCCTGGCAAAGATAGGGTAATTGGAATGAATGTCACTGTTGAAAGTATATTTAGAAGAAAAGTAGACACTGCTTGTAAGTGACTAGAAGGAAATAGAAGGGAAATGGAATGATTTGGCTTATTGAGCTAGTAAAATTGTGCAATGATTATTTTTCTCTCATTTTGAATCTTAACATAATTTTAATATCAGTTCGAATATTTTAGTGAGAACTCTTGGCAGGATAAAGACTTTTTTTTACATTTATTAAATTATCTAAAGAGTGAAACATAAGAACATCAATGTGTGGGTTCAACTCAATGCCTTGAGAATTAGTATTTCTTTGTTTTAATAATCACAGAGTTTTTCTTCCTACCAGTGGAATGGTGAAGTGCACTATTTCTCCATTACTGACATATACTTGTATTAGAACGTCATTTCCCCATATTAATATTATCACTTTACGAACTGACTAGCATATGCATTTTATCTTAATAGGTGTCCACCAAGTCAAGAGGTCCTTTTTGAATGGCCTAAGAGTAGTAATTTCTCCAAATTCGATTGGAGAAAGTAGTTTCAGTTAAGATAAAGAAAAATCCCCAAAATGATTTTGGCGTCTGAAAGATGAGAGCAAAGCGAACTTCAGTTTAAGTTTGGGTTTGAATAGAAAGCAGGAGGCTGTTGTCCTGCACCTCCTCATGCATAAACTGCTCCAGGATTTATACAGGACCTCCTCATTTATCACAAAATTTCCCAAACAGAACATTTCATGTTCCAGACTGTTCCTAAACAAAATAAAAAAGGAATCTGTGTATGTGTGTGTGCGTGTGTGTGTGTGCGTGCGTGCGTGTGTGTGTGTGTGTGTGTGTGTGTGTGTGTGTGTGTATCTGTGTTCTATGCCAGGAATAGACTGAACCCAGTGATCCTACAGCTTACAACTGTAAGTCAAGACTCACGTATTCAGTCTTGAGTACTATGCACTTTGTTTACCTGAATCTGCCGATGTTACTAATTGATCATGGTGTTGTCTCAACTGCTGTGTGGACATTTAAATGCGGATTGTTCAGGGCACGTGTTCTCTGTCTCTAGCCTCCTTTCAAAATGGCTGACTGTAAAGACTGTTAGGCCAGTGAACAAGAGACGTGCGAAACTAGGCCCACTGCGGTTGTACTCTTCGCAGTCTTGATTCTGTGTACTTGAAAGCCTTAGCTCAGGGTGTTCTCTTTCTTCCTGCTCCTTTCCAATAGCTGGTAAAAGTCTCATTGTGTGAAGTGTTTCTAAAAGGCTGATGGGTACATGAATCCCCTTGGTCCCTGAGAAAATGCAGATTTTGCCTCAGTGAAGCTGAAACGATGCTGCAGAGTCTGTCTTTCTAACACACTCTTGGGTGAAGCAGTTGAATTACTTCTCTATGGGCTACACTGTGAGTAGTGCAGGAATGACAGAGGAAACATAATCTTTCTTCTACAACAGACTAGTTAGCAGCCTGCATCACCAGTTCCAATCACCTACCTGACATTTTCAGTCTAAAATTTTAACTTTTGAAATTTCTTCTCTTTTATTATGTTCTAAGATACTCCCACTTTCTTCTTTTCTCATTGCACAGAAACATAAAATAGGAATAAAAAATAATCATTATGTTAATGTAATTAATTTAAAGTAATTTAATATGATTCGAACATTTTATGTTAGTGAAGTTTTCGTTGCTATAACAAAATGCCTGAGGACATTTATTTTGTCTCTTGGTCTCACACAAGTCAGTCTGTTGTTGCTCAGTTTGGTTGCCTGGGGCTTGTGGCAGGAGAGTACAACATGGCAGAACATGTTACAGAGGAAATATGTTTACTTGGTGAGCCCTGCGAACTGAAGGAGAGAGGAGCAGAGCCTCGTCACAGTAGCTACTTCAAGAGTCGAGCCCCTCCCCCACTCTCCCTTTCTCTACAGCCTCCCAGTAGAGCTAGGGGCAGGTGACCAAGCCTTTTAGTACCTGGGCTTTGGGGAACACATCAAAACTCTTACACTATAACAATATGCTTTGTTTTAGATTTTAAATAGTATGAATAAATTTACATAACTTCAGCATATACACTCTACTGTACTTCTTATAATTACAAAATTAGAAATCTCCCATAAATAATGTATAATACTCTCAGCTAATGTGTATATTACATAAATCATTATGTGTTTGTTTGGGGAAAAGTAAAACAGAATTATTCTGGTAATCATATGGTATACAAAGTCTGTTTGGAGTAAAAAAACCTGATTTTAAACTGAGCAATTTCATTTCATTATTTTGGAAATTTTTATTTTCAAAAGATATTTTTGCTTCATCTGCAAAATGGACATGATAACAAGATCAGGAGATATGGAACACTGGAAAGGAAAATTCATATGAAGCATCTTGAATGCAAACACTTTGAATCATTGTTGAATAGCAATGAATGACTGGCTTTTTATGTAGCTTATCTGAAATACCATATTTTATTGTACTTCATAACCAGTATCTATGAATCCTTTTGAATGTAAGTACAAGAGAATAATTTTTTAAAACTCTCATTTCATTGTACAGTGAGAAATAAGACAATTTATTATAATATACACAAGAACAAAGAAAGTAATTCCCCAAACAATAACAATGTACTAAGTTTTGAAAAATAATTACTTAAGCTATTACAAGCTCCAGTAATTTTATAGCTAACATTTTTCCTCTACCTTTTCTAAATCTAATAGTTTATCTCCATTTTTAAGTGATAGTAATATGTAAGTGTCTGAAAGGTGAAATAAATCCATATTAGCCTTGTATGGTATGATTTCTAAAACAATAATCAAACTTATGATACAAAAATACCCTGTAAGTCTGTTGAACATTGAGAAACACTGACATGTGTATGTTTCTAATGAATCAAAAATATTAATTTCCTTTTTCTCTCCATCAATATACTTAAATGTTAGCAAGTCCGCTTAAATGTTGAATCAGAGATTAGCTTAAAACTGTCAAGGAGAATATCAAAACGGCACCTTCTAGGGCATGTAAGCAAAGCAAATACTCGGTGGAGACAGGCTAATTTATCATAGAGGAGTTGCGATGGCAACAAGGGTTCTGAGTGCCATGTGACCCGAAGCAGTTTCTGTTGACTGGCTCAAACTGACTGTCACTTCAGCAAAGGTTCCACTGTTTGCAGTGAAAGGGAAGAGAGAGCATTGATAGTGGTTGAAAAGGCATAATAATAATAGTGTATCTCAAACCATGAAAGAATCCCTTTGTCTCCTTGACGTTTATTTTCCTTCTGGCTAAAGACATCCCTCCAATTTTTGTTACATAAAGGCCCCTTATTTATTCACAGATTAAATATGTGTTCCTCTGTTTACTAAGAACTCTGTCTATGCCAGTAGAGTTGCAAACAAATATTTAAATCTTTCATCGTGGTAATAATATTTTATTTACAACATGCTAAATTTTGTGCAGCATTTTTCTAATGGTTTTCATAAGATCACAAGAAATCTGGTCACATGAGATATGTGCCAACAACAAAATTTGCCTGCCTATAATTCTCTCAACTATTAAAAAGGCGGCTGATAGTGTTTGCTTCTATCTGAAGGAGGAGGTGATCTTTAGGAAAGGTGGACAATAGGTTTTCACATCACTTTACTTGTCTTTTTTCACTGTGACTTTCTTCAGTGGGTAAGTAACAAGGGCTGTAGAGACAGTCACACTCTTTGCTTTAACAATTCTGCTCTCGGGATTTTGTCTCGGGGAAATTTCACTAAAGAAATGGTTCTTTGACACAGGGGAGAACGGACGGGATTTGGAGCCAGTTATGAATTTCAAATGCTGGCTCTGCCTCTTGCTCCCTGAGTGCCCTTGGGGAAGTACTTTACCTCCATAAGCCTCAAGTTTCCTGATTTGTAAAACAGACTTGAGACTATCAACTCTGCGCAATGACTTGGAGTCATATAAATCATAGGGGGTAAAGTAGGGGTTGGGCCCCTGTATCTAACAGAGGCTTTTCTGTGGTACTTAGTGCACCATCATCTATAAAGCAAAAATCTTGGAAGTAATCTACATGTGCAAGGCCAAAAATATCAATTAGCAGGTTCTATACTGGTAAATGAGATGTATTCACATTATTATTATGTAGTCATTTAATATTTTAATTGAAAAATAAAGGAGGGAAATTACTTGCTATGGAAAAAATAACAGTACTGCAAATGTTAGGAGTAAAATTATGTACTTTATAATATACACAAGTCTGATGAAGGTGATTTATCTATTAAAATAATGTAGGTAATATGACTAAATTACTGTACTAACATAGAACGTTGTCTTTAAGTACATAGAGTGAAAAACAAGGGTACAGGTGTGGGAGCCCAGTAGTCATCTGCTCAGGTGGACCTGTGAGCCCCTCTTCCCTTTCTCTCCAGAATAGCCACTCAGTCCACATACATGAGCGTGGAGGCAGCAAAGTGAATTCTGATGCAGCCCTGCGAACACTTCTCTGCATTGCTTTTATGTCCCTTGAGAATTGTTGCTCCAACAAGAAAAAGCAAAAAATCTATAAGAAAGAATCCATGTGTAAAAGAGTGTCTCAGTTGATACACCAGAGAAGGAACTGAGGAAAAGATAAAGAGTAAAAGCAATTGGCCAGGGCTGGGGAGTTAGCTCAGTGGTTCCGGCGCCTGTCTTGCAAGTGCAAGGACCCGGGTTCGATTCCCCGGTAACCACATAACAATACTGGGTGTGGTGACCCACACCCAGCAGCAACCAGTACCATATACCACAGTGCCGGGCATGATGGCTCAAGCCTGTAATCCCAGCACTCGGGAGGCAGAGGCAGGAGGATTGTGATGTGAGTTTGAGGCTGAGCTCAGGGCCAGCCTGAACCATAAAACGAGACCCTGTCTCAAAAAACCTAAAAAAAAAGCAATTGGCCAGACCAACTAAGGGGCTGGACTGGAATCTGGAGTCACTTTTCATTCAAATTCAGGATTTAGACCTTGACATGCAGGCCTATGGGAACATGTAACTCCAATTCATAGTGGTTTTCTTCCCTAGGACAGGAAGCTCATTCTGGTCTGGATTGAACAAACTCAGGAGCTGAGAGACACATGATTTTCTGCTGAGTTTTTTTTTTTTTTTTTAAGTGGCAGTGGACAGTTCTTTGAGTGCCAGGTCTAGTGCTGATAGCTTAGGAAGGAGTGAGGAACACAGATCAGAAAGTATTGACAGAGGCAGCTAGGTAAGTCTTGCAGTGAAGGCTAACACGTTTTCCTCTCTCAAAATTCTAACTTACACCTGCTAGTGTCCAGGTACCATTATCTCCTCTGGCGAGGACAGGCCACACTTCATCTCACACAAAATGTCAAGTGAAAAAACTCAAAAAGTAGCAGCCAAAAAGAAATGCTTGATCCTTTAGTACATTATTCTTATTTCAACCTCTGTGCTTCTAACCACAAGACAATTCATAATGTATGTAAATAGTCTCTGTTAAATTTTATTATAAACTCTGCTACATAAAAAGAATATGTTCTAAAAAAGATGAAGAATATAGACTTAGGGTTGGAGATTTAGTGTAGTGGTTCTGGTGTCTGCCTGGCAAGCACAAAGTCCTGAGTTCCATCCCTGGTAACCACATATCACAATGCTGGGTTTGGTGACTCACACCCAGCAGCAATCATTACCACATACCACAGTGCCAGACATAGTGGCTCATGCCTGTAATCCCAGCCCTTGTGAGGCAGAGGCAGGAGGATTGCTGTGAGTTTGAGTCTTGCCTGGGCTCCATAGTGAACTCAGGGCCAGCCTGAACTAAAAAAGCAAGACCTTACCTAAATATATATGTATAATATATTTAGAGTGATACTGCATCCTACTTGACTTAGTGGAAATTTTGTTTCTTCATTCCAGGGTCCCCTTCCTAAGGCCAAATCCCATGGCAAAAGAGAAAGGGTAGCCATTCAGGTGTGGCTATTTCTGCATCCTCGTTAACAAACCAAAGTGGTCTGATGAAGAGGGATCACTCTGTTATTCCAAGTGGTGCTTGGAATGTGGTTCTGCCTCCCCAAGCACCTTGAGAGCCATTTCTATGAGGTCTCCTCACTCTGTAGCATGAGGTTTTTGAAGCCACATACTCCTCTCTGCACCCAGTCCTCTGGGAAATCATGTTTTAGTTTGAAGAGTGCCTCTGCTCCATTTCAAGTCTGCAGTTCCCTTTGCTCCTCCTACAGGGGCCTAGAAGTTTGTGAAACCCACCAGCATGACTTTGAGGTTCTGCTTAGACCTCCCTAGAGACAAGGAAGCACAAGGACTACTACAATATGGAAAAGGAAGAGCATAAATATACAGCACACACACACATAAACGTCACACATATATCATATGTAGCTTTGTACCTTCATATTTTATCTTTGTAGTTTCAGTCTCCTGCTGTACTCTGGGAGAATTATGAATTAGCGAGATGGCCATTGTGTCGCTGAGTAGACATGAAAGCACGGAGGCTCAGAGCTAGATACAGGAAGAGACGAATGCAAATGTGAATCAATAGCAACGCGATCATCAGGTTGAGAGGAGTTCTTAATGTAAGCCCTAAACACTTACACTAGGCCAGCTCTAGAGATCAATGATTCTCAAGCTGACAACTTTTAAGTTATATTGGTTTTGAGTTTAAGTTAACAGAGTGACGCACTTTGTGTGGTAACATGTATTACATGACAGGCCAGTGTTGACAAGGGGCTCCTGATTTTTTTCTTTTGAATGATGTACAATTTTTGTGTCTTAAAATAATCATTGCAAGAACTGATAGCACTAATTCTGACTCTTTTGGAAAGAATTTTTACTTTCAGCTTGATATTAGCTTACATTTAGTTGCTTTGAGTTCTCTGTTAACAAGACTGACATCACAGGAATGGATTTTGCAGGGCCTGGATAACCTGACTGCATCCTGCAATTATGGACTGTGCTTCTAACCCCAGGCTGCATATTTTGTAAGAGTATGAAGAAATCAGTGAAAGTTGATTTCCTATTGGGAAAAAAAACTTCATTTTATGACATACCCCATGAGTACCTATTAACTTTGTATTTGGAGGACATAATGAATTAATTCATTTCAAAAGTATCTGTCTACAGGGATGTCAGGGTAAAAGAAATTAACATTAAAATATTGTTTATTTTTTATGGATCAGTAGACTGAAATCTTTATCTGTAGATGGGAAAATTGTTCCTACTGAAAATAATACCCAATTGAGCTCTTCAGCCTTTTCCAAGAACATTCAAGGGTGGAAAATTATACCTATCTACAAAGAGATTTCTTAACTTACAACTAGTCAGGGAACTTCAAGAATCATTTTCACCATTGGTTTTACAATTTATTGAAAGTGTTTGAGTGGAGAGGGCTGGTTTTCTCTGTGAAGCTAAAGATGCGGGTGTGAGTTGTAGGAAAGAATCTAATGCAACCTGCATTTGCAGAAGCAAAAGCCACACAGTTCTTGTCATCTGTTGCTTCTCCATCCAGATTCAAGCTTCAACTAGCCTGTTAGTCTTTTATTTTTTATTTCCCAAGAATCTAGTGCAATGTGTGTTTTTTCTTTTTATTTTTTAATCTTTATTGGTACATTACATATACACATCATGATTGCACTCCATAATGGGGATTTGTACCAGTATAAGACACAACTTAATTCTCATTTTTTCCCATAGCTCTACCCACCCTACTGCTCCCCATATACATAAAATTTTTTTCCTTACTTTTTTTTAATAATCTCATTATTTTTCTCCCTTCACCCTATTTTACTTTGAGCATTTTCTATTTCACAATATATAACATACAATGCTAGGACTCATTTACATCTTTATTTTCTCATACCAGAGAAAAGATGTGATATGTTCCTATCTGTGACCTATTTATTTCACTTATGAGGATATCCTCAAGGTATGTCCATTTAAGTATAAATGATTCAAAGTTATCATTTTTTATGGCAGAGTAATACTCCATTCTGTAGAAGAACCACAGCATTTTTATCCAGTCTCCAGTTGATGGACACTTGGGTTGTTTCCAAGGTGTAGCAATCACAAATTGGGCTGCTATAAACATGGGTGCACATATGTCACTGTGATATGAGTCTTTTAATTCTTTTGTGTATATACCTAGCAGAGTGATGGCTGTGTCAAATGGGAACTCCAATCCTAGCTTTTTGAGGAATCTCCAAACTGATCTCCACAGGGGTTGCAGTAGACTCTTTTTTCTTTATTATCAAGGCCCAATACTCCTATTTTTCATGTTAGTTGTGTTCAGAATCAAAGCCTATAGTAGAGCTTCTCACATTTTCTGATTTAGATTTTAGATTATAACATATATGTAAATTTTTTTTTTTTTTCCATTTTGGCTGAGTCACTATTTTGAAAGAAAAGCAGAAGGATTTGCATCATGGACATTTATAGAAAGATCTGCGCAGTCTCTGCCTCTTACCACATGAATCATCTCTTGCTTGTTTTACTCAGTCAAGTCTCAGTTTTCACATCCATAAAATTCAGGTGGTGATTCACTTCCACTTTATCTCAGGTTCTCTGTGTGATCAGATGCGCACACCAATTTAGAAGATGTTAGCATGCAGCATACTGAATTTGGTTATTATTTGTTATCATAGTCACCACATCTTGAAAGGCTCGAGCCTGGGTCCATTCAGCCAATGCACCATTGCTAAGAATGATGAATAACCCATAATGTTTGGGGACCCACTCCCAACTGATAAAACACATGCTGTAAATATTTTATTTATTATTTCTTTCAATTATCGTTTGGTATAAGGCCAGTAACACTGAAGACAAGAAAAAATTATACTCCAGTGTAATATGGGATGGGAACATAATTGTAATACAATCTAATTCAATTCAGTATCAACTAGTTTCATACATTAAAAATTCTTTGTCAATGTTTTCATAATAGTGACATAAAAACTTTGATAGGCATATGGAATCATTTTAATGATTTTTTACATATTATGGTATCTGAGGAGATACATATTTTAGTGAATACTAAATGCAATACATAAAAAGGAGAGATGAGGCCATATTTGAATGTAAGTGCCTAAATATGACCACATTGGAATGTGCCTGTCCCAGACTGCTCAGGCATCCTCATCCTGAGAACCTGAGGAAACCCTGGGGTTTCATCCTGGGGAGTAATCAGAACCCACATGAGTGCTTCAAACAGCATTTTTAAATATGAGAAATTAAAATATTCTGGATATTTCCAGTGATCATACCAAACTGTCAAAAGAAGTACACAGCAGAAACTCAAATTTATTTTGTGTCAACTTGGTTGTATTTTGTTTTTGTTTTTGTTTTTTTAAATATGGGAAACTGATTTCTCAGACTATTTAATCAAGCAAGAATGACAGAAAAAGAAGAAAATATCTATTATTTCAAAAATAGTTCTATCAAGGAATGTAAATCAATGCAAGGGGAGGATTAATCCACATAATAGAAAATAGTGATAAACTGAAAGTTCTAATGGGACAAATCGGATATTACTTCACTGGAGAAGACGATATTTGTGGATGTAATCATGAAGGAATACACCAAGAAGAGTGTAATCTTCTGAATTTGTTTAGTTTCTGAATTTGTTCTTTATCATGATTATCAGGATAAATCACCCTTAGAATTAAATTGACAAATTATAGACAAAGTTGATAAACCTTAATTACTTCTTTTGTAAAAATGAGAACAGTAATGCTTATAAAATATGATAGGTGGTGGTTGCTGGAATGGCATCAGAAAAAAATCAATATTCATTACATCAGTATGATTTTATTTTAATATTTAAAATAGATATTAATATTTTACTTTTTTCCAATATCAGACTTTGAATCCACTCCCTATGTTCCTAGCCTCCTTTCTTTTCTTTTCTTTCTTTTTATAAAAATTTTTATTTTGGTAGGGCCTTTTTAAGCAACTGAGTTGTCAAACACAGGCTTGAACTCTGGATACTTCAGTCTCAGCCTCTGAGAATGCTGGAATTGCAGGCACACACCACCATGCAAACGTTTATTTTGTAAGAAAATAGCAAGATTGAAATACTTTAAATAGAAAATCCTGTATATTTTATGTAAAATATCAAAAGTAAATACATCATTTTACCTGATACTGCTCTCTATACTCCGAGACCCCAAAAAACTAGTGAAGGGGATATGTGAACTGAAAACCATGGAGCCATTCTTGAGAAACTGGTCATTGGTAGACCAAAGGCTTGACCATCTCGACCTGAGTGACAAACTTCATATCTAACATAGGACACTGTGTGCTAAAGTCAGTAAGGTGAGGGTAGAAATCTAATGAGCCAACCTTCTCTTCTGTGTTTGCATATGTGTGCATGCATGCACATTTGTGTGTTTGTGTACATGTATACTGTCTCCTATCCTACTTTATCTTTAGTGAATGGCATCTGGCTTTAAGTCAACAGATTATAATTTCAGTCTTTTCACTTGTTTTTGGTGTATCTTTTTTGCAGGTTAAGCTTATAAATCCAGAGTTCCATTTGTAAAATGCATGATGAACACCTACCTCTCATTCAGAATATTAAACTACAGAAGGTGTTAGGCTCTTCTGGCGCAGTTCTGTCTTCACCAAGTGTATCATTTTCTGACCAGTACTGTAACAAATTCCAAGCCCTGAAAGTCAGAGGTTCTAAAGTCAGTGTGTCACCTGGGTAGCATTTGTTGCTTGGCCTCCAGGTACAGATGTCACTGTCTTACCTTTCCTGTCTTCAGTCTTCCCAAGGCCTCCTGCATTCCTTAGTCCGTGGTCTCTTCTTCTGTCAGCCCAGCATCTCCAAATGCTATTTTCTTCTCTTATTGTCACTGTTGGGCTCCCCTGCATTCATTCTGTTTTGCAGATCCTTGTACTTATGCTGACTAATCCAGCATAATATCTCTGTCTCAAGGTTCTTAACATGTGAACAACAGCAAAATCTCTTCAAGGGAATAATAGTGGCATTTTCATTATTCTGTGGATTGAAACATAAACACTTTTTAAAGTCATTTTTTTAAACTAACCCAGAGAATCTGAAGGGACAAGCTATTCTCTCAACATCATAAGTAACATATCAAGGGACTGATTCAAACATAATGTTCATATTTTTAAAGCATATTTTGAATAGCATATAGAACCAGAAGTTTTACTTATTTATTTGGTCAGGTGATCAAACTCAGGCCTGTGTGCTTGCCAGGCAGGCGTGGTGCTGCTGAGCTAATTCCCTGGCCCAGAACCAGAAGTTTTAACTAGGTCTTTACCATGCAAAAGAATCTGTGCAGGATAATTTACATTGTCTTATTAAACTATTTGAGTAACGTTTTGTTAGGGGGCTTGATTCATCTACATTTCACAAACGATGAAACAAAACAACTGAGACAGTTTGCCAAAGCCATCCTGCCAGTGGTAAAATCAAGAAGCTGGGTTGAGCCTGGCCCAGTCAAAGTCCCTTTTATAAACTACATTATTTTCTGCTTAAAACTCTGCATAAGTTAGCTAGAATGGTTTAAAAGGATTTTGAAAACCTAAAAGATTGCTAAAGCTCCTATGTTATGTTGTGCCTTTTATCTGTGATCTTATCTTCTCTTAAACTAAAAGTGGAAAGCATGCCAGAAGATGAAAATTCCTATCAATACACAATTATTCAATGTGCATGGTTTTGAAATAGAAAAGGCTCATTTTTATTTCATCATATAATATACTTTTTCTAAGATTTGCAGAAATCTTAGAAGATATGCAATCGATATTTAAAATGTTAATGTGGTTTCAATCTGCTGACACACATCTGGGATCCTAACTACATAGAAGCTTGAGGCAAGACAATCACAAATTTAAGACTAGCCTGGGGAACTTAGCGTGCCTTAAGACACTGTCTTAAAATACAAAATGGCTGAATGTCTACTTCACGGAAAGAGAGCCAGCCTAGCATATCTGCATCTCTGGGTTCAAACCCATGTAACACTAGAAAATCTTACAATTTATTACAACAGGTACAGATAAGCTTTGTATTTGAATTAATCAAGCAAATACAACAAGGTACTATTTATTGTTTTTCTAAGTTTCAATAGAATGAGCTTGAATGCAAATTACTTAGAACAGTGATGAAAGATTGAGAAAAAAGGAGTAAATTTTATACCTCCGGAATCTAGCAATTTAGTATGATCTCTTGTCAGAAAGAAGAGAAAAATCACAAACACATTAAGGTCATTAGAGTAAAATGGAAGTAAAATTAAGAGGTTGATACATAAAAAGATTGATAGTCATGCTTACTGAGGGTTCTGTCTTATATGCACATAAATTTAGTCTGGTAATATTTTTTTAAAATAGCAGCAAGAAATTAATTCACCTTTGGAAAGAATGATTCATTCATTCCTAAAGCAGGTATGTTATAAAGAGAGTAGAATGGCAAATAATATATCTCAAGTGAGAGTGCTCCTATAATAATGAAAAGTATGATTAATGTACAAGCTGAAAATTGCAACCTTTGTTTCCTTTAGATTTGACTTTCAGCTTGCATCTTATAAAAATATACAAGTTATTTTCTATAGCTCTCTGCTCTGTTGTATGAAATCTACACAAATGTCACCGGTGTAGATTGTTCCCCACAGAAGGAATCATGACACCTACCCAGGTTTGAGGTTTATTTCAGTTTTGCTTTGGATCCTTCTGTGAAAGGAGAAGGAAGGACTGGTGACAGGAGACATACCTGCTTCAGCCTCCCACCCTCTACCAGTCAAAGCTTTCCTATTCTTCATCTGTTTTGACACAGAGAGACACAGAGAAAGGAACAGAGGAAGAAATTTTGAAAATCACTGTCCAAGCACCTTTTAGATAGTTGGCTGACAAATACAAACACATGTTTGATATTAGAAGCTGATAGTCTCAATACTGCCTTCTAAATTCAAGGAACATGATAGAAAGATGAATAGGAAAGCAGCCAATTTGTTTGGATTTCAGGATCTTTTGTTGACTTAGTCTTCCAACTTATGTTGTAAGATACCTTTAAGTTTTGAGAATTTAAGTGAGTTGAATGCTCTGAAGCATCTTGAATTGCACATGGAGTTCACAGCAATAAATTTCATTTCAATTTGATGTTTCATATACACACAAGAGAAGATAATGCAGTTGACTGGAATAAACTTGTTTTAGTTGCAGTGGATTTTTTTGTGCTCAGGGTCACTTGATCACAAGAACACTTTTAGAGAAATCAGAAAGGCTTTGTTTCGTTCATCTAAAGCTTCATTTCTTTTGTTTTGATTGTGATCAAATCTCATTTATTTTACACTATGAAAATAATCATTTCTCAACTCAAATTTAATTGAACTTATAAATATTAATTCTCACTTTACTTAAGAGATTATCAAGACATTTCCCCAATGGGACTGTTTTACATTCAATGAAAGAAGCAATTAAAGTGTATGTGAATGCCGTGGCCTGTCCCAAATCACACAGAAAATGAGTGTCAAAACTTGACATTGGAACTGAATACTTGGCAACTAGTATGTGCTTTCATCGGGATGTTCCTTCTATTGGATAAAAATTCTCACACTGTAGTGATCAGAAATTGACACTGTGGAGAATTAAATGGTGCTCATCACTGCTAACTGTATTACTTGGGACTATTTGAATCTCTTGATTAGTTGAAACAGAGCCATACCTCACAGACAGGCCTGTACCTACTTGCTACACCTACCTAAGTGGGATTTCTGTCACATGGCATTTTCTAAGGAGAATATTTTCCCTGTATTATTCTTTTTTTTAAAGGGTTTTTGAGACAGGGTCTCACTTTGTGGTTCAGGCTGGCCCTGAGCTCAGCCTCAAACTCACATCACAGCAATCCTCCTGCCTCTGCCTCCTGAGTGTTGGGATTACAGGCATGAGCCACCACGCCCGGCACTGTGCTATGTGGTACTGGTTGCTGCTGGGCGTAAGTCTCCACGCCCAGTATTGTTATGTGGTTACCGGGGATCAAACCCGGGTCCTTGCGCTTGCAAGACAGGCGCCAGAACCACTGAGCTGTATCACTGGCCCTCCCCATGTTATTCTAATACATTACACTTATAGTTGCAGAAAATCCTAGTGCAGGGTCTGAGCTGATATATCTTTTTTTCCTGGTACTGAGGACTGATTACAGGGTCTTTCCACAGAGTGACATTTGAGTCCTTTTCATTTTAGTTAAGGTTTCACTAAATCACTCATTTGCCCACATCAGGCTCACAGTGTGATCCTCCTGTCTCAGCCTCCCAGTGTGCTGGGACTCTACACCTGCAAGACCAGGTCCTCCTGCTACACATTCAGATTCTTATCAGCATCTTTCCATGGAGGTGGTGGTCTTCTGTAATTATTTGCTAAATTTTTGACTTAATATTTTAGTGTCTTAAAACATTGACAATGTTTTTTTTAAAAGACCTACATTGATCCATGCTAATGCAACCAGAAATCTTTAGAAAGGAATGTAGAAATAGATTTTTTTTTGACTTGGAATAGATATCAAGTTGTATCAAGAGCTAAATATTTGAGTCTTGTATTCTTTTACCAATTTTTATCAATCAAATTTCTTTGAACTTCAAATAGATGGGTGAAGCAAGTATATGTACTTGTCAAACATATTAATGTGAGGGGGAGAATGTGACTGTATTTCAGATGATATACTTCTACCTTCATGCTTACTACCAACAAACCAAACCAAACAAAAAAAGATAAAGAAGAAAGCTATGTAATCATTTGTATCATTTTTCTTTATTGAATGATTTAATGAATAGCTGTAGGTCTGAGGTAATTGTTCTAGGAAAAAAAGGTAATAGTAGTAGATAATGTTTTAGGCATTGTGAATTCAGGGAAATTAGGCATACATTTATGAAAGGTGTGTGGAGTGATTCAATAATGAAGCAATTATTTCAGTTACAATTCTGTATTTCAAAGAAAAATAAATAAACTTTGACTCTGCAACATGTACTAATGATTAGATATATCAATTAATCAGCAAATGTACATCACATCTAAGTGTTTTAGTCTGTATATGAGAAAAATAAAACCTATTCCCTGAACTCTTCCTGTAAATATAATCAAGGTAAAAATCATTTTAAACACTTAAAGAAAACTACATTATATTGAACACTTCTAGGTAGCTGATCAACCTGGTGGTCAGTGAGCTAATAAATATGTACCAGAAGCCAGTGAACCAGAAGTTACAAACATGAAAGATACAAGCTTCCATTTGTATCTCTAGTATACAACCAACCTCCCCACACACCACTTCCATACCTCTTGAGTCCCAAGCACACTCAAAATATAATGGCTTAAGGCAATTTAGCTTGGAACTCACTTCTGATTTTCTTGTCCACTGGACTGAACTAGGTGGTCCACACCTACCTAAGAGGGGTTTCTGTCACACAGCATCTGTTTCAGCGCCTCTGAAGATGTTACTGGGCTTAACTGACAATGTACCTTCTTTACTCACATGCTAAATGCATGTGCTTCTCTGTGAAGCCCTGTTTTGTGACAAAAATGAGAAAGCAGGATATACAAATTTATAATGTGGAATGTGATCATAATATATATGAAAATGTACCAGTCAACTCAATTTAAAAAATGAGAAAGAAGATTATTAGTTATCTTCAGGTCACTTAAATAATTTGTGAAGCCCAGTGTAAAATGAAATTTTGGGGCCAAATCCTCCTAAATTTTTAAGAATTTCAAGACAGTGAGAATATGGCATTAATCGAAGCTCCTGGCCCTTTTGAGTGTACCCATAAAGTTCGCTGTGGCTCTGTTATAAGACATGTCTACAACTGACACAATGACAACACTCCACAGGAGGCACAACATTGTTTATAAGGTGCAAGGTACAGGTGGCTGTCCTGAAGGTGCACTAACAATGTACATTAAGAATTCAGTTCAGGGCCAGTGCTGAGAAGGAAGAAGATTTTTCTCTAAAAAAAGGCACATTTCTGTCTTCCCCTGAACTACATGACATTTGGTAACATTAACTGTCTTTTATTGTTATCTGACTCTTCCACACAGACAGTAGACGCTTCATCTCCCATCACATGTCCAAACACACTGCTTCCCAAATGTGAGCAGCTTGGCCAGTGCAGCAATCTGGATTTGAGACTTCTGTGCACTGTCCTCACGAAGTAGTATCTTCTAAAAACTGATATATATTTTCATAACTGTGGAATAGAATTAAACATGCAATGTTATAAATTTTATATAGTTTAAATTCTCATTTTGTGCATTTGCCATTTTCCTTTAGATATTTCGCTGAATTACTTTGAAGATAAACTGTTTTTAAATTTAGTAAAAAATAGTATAAATTACTTTACAAAAATAAAAAAATAACAAAGCTGTATTTTCTAATAATGGCTTATTCATAGTAACCTTCATATAATAATACTCTATCATAGTGACATATATAATTTTAATCTATTTTAATTATGCTGGTTCTGTCTATGGATATTACCTCATTACAACATAACAAAAAGTCAATGAACAAGAAAAATATCCTTACCAGTAAATATCTAACAGGTCACATTCTATAGATGTTTGGAGTTATTTCATATGATCAGGTATTTAACAGAAACAAATACTTGAATATGTGAAATCTAATATCACAATGCTAAAATAATATATTTTAGCCCTGAGTAATTTACAAAAATTTCATATCATAATTATATAAACAATTTCATTCACTGTATTCTGTTATTCTTCATGTATGCAATAGTACTTTCAAAATAAAAATACCATGTAAATGTTAAAGATCTATGCATATTTCTTCAACTATATAAAAATTACAAAACCATAACTGGAAAATAATTTTAATTAATTTCAACTATTTGTAATATTCACATGATTATTGAGAAAATATAGATAAAAAATTGGCAAGAATATTGAATGTCCTACAGCTATCCCATAATATTAAAACCAATTGATTCACAAATTAATGGCTAATTACCAACAAATTTTCATATATCATGTTAACTTCTTAGAAAATATAGCTCAAATATTAAAAATATATTCTCTTCCAGTATCCAAAAACACTGTTCACATTCTAAATAGGAGTTTTTCCTAAGAAAGTAAAATATATTAAAATATATTTTATCCAAAGTGGCCTTTGGCTGAATGTTTCCAGGTTGGTTAATTTGTATTATCTTTACACATTTTTAGAGCTGCAGTTTCTTCACAGAATAAAGAGTAGTAACATAAAGAAGCTGAAAGCTGAAAGATGTGTTGGTAACACCTAACCACGCTGTCTTCCTTTAAATACTATTGATGTTTTCTGAAAACAAATTTCACTGACTAATGGTATTATTTCTCGTAGAGTAACAATAGGTAACAATTAACAGGATAACTGCTTTGGGTAAAATCCTATGAGTAATTGGATTAATGTGTCTATTTCTAAGTTTCCTCATCTGTAAAATGAGGAGAGTGGCAGTCCCAAAATCTTCAGACTATTCTGAGATTTATAAATGTTAATGTACATAAAGGGTTGATAAGGATCTGGCACGTAACTGTGACCAAATTTTATACTCAGCACTGTCATTGTTATTGTGATTTCGTATGATATTTTGTTATTTTTCAGTTGTCTGCCGAAGAAAGGCAAAAGATGAGAAATGTGATATGGTCCAATACTTTCAAAGTTTATTTTAGTTCACTGTAGGCACCTGAGAAGTGAAGAGGGAAGAGAAGTTAAGGAGACAGGGCAAAGTCAGTGAGGATGCGAGGGTTTGGCAGAAAGGCAGGGGGAATGAAGTCTAGCTGATGGTCCTGTTGGACGGGTGTTGTCATTTTCCAGATGAAGTGGTAAGTTTCTGATTCTTCACAGTTGCTAAAGGAACTACAGGTCACGTATGCTTTACCCTGAAATGAATGTGCCAAAACGTGTATCTTCCATGGAAATGCCACACTGCACCTTTGTTTTTTTCAGGGGGAAACTTCATGAACAAAAGTGTATATCTCTAATTTCCGAGAGTTTATTGATTTCTGAGCTTTGAACATCTTTCAAGAGGGTGCAGTTGTGAGGGAATTTTTTCAGTTTTCTGAGTAATTTGTGATATGATCTACCTCTCATGTCTCATGAAATCAATCAAAAATAAATTGAAACCAAAAGACCACTAAATAAATTTTTTAAATTATCAATTATTTTGAAGAAAGAAAAAGATATACTTGTGTTAAAAAGCCGTTTTCAGACGATTTCCGGTTCTGCCATTTCAACAAAATTACAGGCAATATTAATTGAATTGTCAGCTGGGATCACTAATAGTAATTTTTTATTATAGATCACTGTGTGATTTTTGGCGTCACAACTTGAAAGAAGTTCAAAGATTTGAGTGACATTTCTGGACAGAATTTAATTTCTCATTTACTTATTTATGTGACTTAGTTTTCTGACACCTAATATCTGTAAACTATGAGTAAAACTTATGGTTAATGCTATTTTATAAAGGCAATAAAATTCAAGTGTGAATGTAAGAAGCATTGGAAAACAAAGAGATCTAATTAGCATGCCAAATTATAATATATTTTATTTTTACATTTAGCTATCAATACATTTTAATTGCTTTTCATAGTAACTCCTAACAGCTTAACTTGGAATTGATAGAAAAGCATAGCTTCTCACAATCCTAGGAAACTTTTATGTTTAATTCTCCTTACATACAAATTTCTGTCAGCACAAAATTTTAAGGAAGGGATCTTAGAGGAGTCTCAAAAATATACTTGTTCCATCAAAGGGCCAGTGTTGTGGGAGAAATAAAAAGTTCAAGGGGAAAAACACACAATAAAGTATTTTAGTCATGAACAGTCTCGATTCATTTTATTTTGTAATGTAGTATAGTAGAAGTTAAATTGATATAACCTTTATAGTCAATAAGGTGGAAATACCAAGACTTATCAAATTACTTGAAGATGTTAATATTAAGGATATACCATAAATTGTATTTTCCGATGGTAAATTGTTGCAGAAAATTTTTAAATACTAAAGATATAAAATGGTATAGCTTTTGAAATTTTATTTTACAATTACATGAACAAAAAATGTTTAAAAGTTATTGGTGTAACTGTTCAAGTAATCATCCAATTCTACAGTTATATAGTTAAGTAAAGATAGAATAACAGTGCTTTATGTTTTTCAACAATATTTTATTAGTACGGTAGTATATATTCATCCAGAATTACTTTACATTTAGTATATGAACTTTAAAAATGTATTTCAATTTTTTTTCTTTTTCTCTTTGGAAATTTGATATTCTTCCTACAGATTAAAAAGTAAGATCACACGTACTTGCAAGTACACCATGGACCACATACTTGTCTTTTTAGTGGGTAAAGACGGTGGGACAAAATGCAGAGTTATTAATTAAACCACTGTTTAGTGTGCTAGAAAATTCTCTTTTGTGGATGATAATCATGTAATTGAGTAATTCATTAAAAAGTGACATTTTATAAAGTTGTAACTAGATAATGAAAATAAGACTTGGATGTTCTTTTAGGACATAGGCATTTTTATATGAAATTTTCACTCAGAACATTGTGATGTAAAAATAGTTCATTTAAATAAATTCAGGTAGTAGGAACTCCCTGGCCCAATAGAAGAGTCAAAGAAGAAAGCCCAGACCTTGGGGCCAGGGATTTAGCTCAGTGGTTCCGGCTCCTGTTTTGCAACTGCAAGGGCCTGGGTTTGATCCCCAGTAACCACATACAATACTGGGCATGGAGGCTCACACCCAGCAGCAACCAGTACCACATACCACAGTGCCAAGCGTAGTGGCTCATGCCTGTAATCCCAGCACTCGGGAGGCAGAGGCAGGAGGATTGCTGTGATGTGAGTTTGAGGCTGAGCTCAGGGCCAGCTTGAACTACAAACTGAGACCGTGTCTCAAAAAACAAAAAAACAAAAAAACAAAAAAAAAAAAAAAAAAAAAAAAAAAAAAAAAAAAAGAAAAGAAAGAACAGACTGTGGACTGCCTATTCTATCAGTCAGAACAATAAAAAGTGCATCTACCTAGAATCATGTGCAATAGTAACTGTCATTTTTGCCACAGTGTTTTCTGCAGGGGTCCTCACCATAGAATCACTTAGCTATTTGCTGCCAACTTGGGAGATGAAGAAACAATTGCATGGTTCATATTTGGGTTTCTGGGTAAAGAGCTAAAGATAAAAATGGAGACCTTGCTTCCATGGTAAAGGTGGGAGAACCAGTCTATAATTTCAATTTTTTTTTCTTTAAAATAAATTTGTTCGCAAATACATATTTGTAAATGTACTCCAGAAAGGCTAATTCGCAAAGTTTCTCTTTCTAAATTTATTCAAAACTAGGGCCGGTGATTTAGCTCAGTGGTTCTGGCACTTGTCTTGCAAGCTCAAGGACCCGGGTTCGATCCCCGGTAACCACATAATACTGGGGGTGGAGACTCATGCCAGCAGCAACCAGTACCACATACCACAGTGCCAGGCATGGTAGTTCACTCCTGCAATACCAGCACTCAGGAGGCAGAGGCAGGAGGATTGGTGTGATGTGAGTTTGAGGCTGAGCTCAGGGCCAGCCTGAACCACAAAGCGAGACCCTGTCTCAAAAAAACCTTAAAAAAAATAAAATAAAATAAATTTATTCAAAACTATACTGCACATGTAAAAGTGTGCAATATACATATTCATAATTTTAAAAATAACAGTAAAATGCCACACAGATTAAGAATTAGAACCTAGGGCCGGGGATATAGCTCAGTGGTTCCGGCGCCTGTCTTGCAAGCGCAAGGACCCGGGTTCAATCCCCGGTAACCACATACTGGGTGTGGAGACTCACCCCAGCGCCAACCAATACCACATACCAGTGCCGGGCGTGGTGGCTCACGCCTGTAATCCCAGCACTCGGGAGGCAGAGGCAGGAGGATTGTGATGTGAGTTGGAGGCTGAGCTCAGGGCCAGCCTGAACCACAAAGCGAGACCCTGTCTCCAAAAACTTAAAAAAAAAAAAAGAATTAGAACCTAATAGTACAGTTAAAAAGTTTATTTCCTTTTAAAATAGTATCTCTGCCATTGTTCTGACTTCTCCCACTCCAATTAGAATGCAAAGATTTTCAGAAATTATGTCTTTTATTTTTTTCAGCTGTCACTCAATTATTTTTAGTGCTGTCATTTTCATTTTCTCATGGTATGCTGAAAATCCTAATATCTTGCTGTAATCCAGCTTCACTTAAACATTTTTTAATGATTATTATAACAGACGGCTCAGAAGATTGAGACCACCAGAGGAGGCCACCAGCCCAAACAAAGAGAGGACAGGAAGCGCTATAGAGCACTGGAAGAGAGGTTGGGTGCATCTACCATGTGTAGGGGACAGAAGAAATATTTGTACCTAGAGTCTATGCAGTGGGCAAGGCTGATGTTTTCATCTGACTTGACGCCAAGAAGATACTGTGCTATGTCTCTGTGTTGGGACCATCCTTTCTCTGATAGCAGAACTTGGGCTGAGACAGCACCTGCTTCGATTGCCTGCTCTGCTTTGGAATTTTACATAAGTCAAACTGTAGCTTAGAATATAAAGCATATTCATTAACCATTTCACAACCAGGTCAAGTCTGGTAATTATGAAATGAGATACCAACAGGTATTCTGTCTAATATGTGAGAATGATAATTTAGCTCTTTCTAAATTGTGGATTTTTTTTTTTTTTTAAGTTTTCATGACAATGGCAACCATTTCAGAAATGACTACCATTCTTTACTATAAAAGTGCTTTCTCCATTCTGGAAAAAATAGCTTGCCTTCAGTAATTGTGCTTTAAAAGTATATACTGTAACATTTTTTTAAAAAATGTCTATATTTTAAACTCTGGATTCCCTAGCTAACACTGTTTAACTTCCTTATCTTCCATTTCTAGTCCTAAGATACAAAACATGGTTTGTAGTCTACTCTAAAGTTAGCTAGGCTCTAGTTTATTGGGATTTGTGTAGTCTCTGCCCAACTGTCCTACCACTCATCCTTGAGAGTGGTGCAAGATGCACCATAAATGCTGACATTGTTATAAGTCTTAGCCCATTGCTACTAAACCCTAAGACAACTCGATACTGTCTTCAAGGCACTGACATGGTTTTACCTTCGACTGATCAGCTGGGGCGGCCTGAATAAATCCTAGGAGAAAAGCCAGGTGAATCTTTCACATTAGCTTCCCCTGAAGCATCTGGCACACACCTTTTTCTCCCCTGAATTGAAATTGAAAAAGCTTTTTGGAGCTTCACTGAGTACTTTGTGAATTAAGAAGATCTCTCATTTGTAGTATTCCAAGTCTATCTGATAGCAAAGCTTTCTCATCTAAGGCCTCTCATCTAGTGCTCGTCTTGTCCTCCCTAAGCCATCCCTGGCCTACACATAGACACTTACCACCAGGACAGCAGGGAGCTGGGGACGCCGTTACTGGCCTCCCGTCTCCTCTTCCCCCTCCTGCAGGTCACTTTTCATATACTGCACTACTTCTGGCTCTTTCCAAGGAACTGAGAGAAAAACATGAAGTTGGAAAAAACCTCCCCCCAAGAGCTGTTAGAATTTTTTACATATTGCACGAGGACAGCTTTATTTATGATGGGAGGAGGCGCTGGGGATCACCTGGGAGGGAGGTTTGACTTCCTGTTCTCAATTCAGGCGTCTGTAAACACAAGAGGGTGGATGTGCATGGACACTCAGACGTAGACACTTCTGTGCCATAGAAAACTTGACAAGTTCTCTGCATTTGGGATCAGAAAGTAGCTACTGAGGGCTCAAAGGTTGTGATCTTTGTACTTGTTTTTGCAGCAATAAGGTAAGGAGCAAAAGCAGGTCATACTCTGAAAATGGGATCATGTTTAGCCCTGTGTCTCTGTATAGGGACTGTAAACTCATTCTAAGGAATTCAAATTCTGATATTCAGAGTCATTCGTACATGTTTCTGAAATGCAAACAAATGTTAATCAACCTCTGTTGTTTATTTTTATTATCAAGACCTGGAGGGCCGGGGAATTAGCTCAGTGGTTCTGGCATCTGCCTGGCAAGCACAAGGGCCATGGTTCCATCACCAGTAACCACATACAACAATGCCGGACCTGGGGATTCATGTCCACCAGCAATCAGAACCACATACCCAAGGGCTCGGCATGGTGGTTCCCTCCTATAATCCCAGCACTCGGGAGGCAGAGGCAGGAGGATTGCTGTGAGTTCAAGGTTGAGCTCAGGGCCAGTCTGAACTACAAAAGCGAGACCCTGTCTTAAAAAAAAAAAAAAAAAAAAAAAAGACCTAGAAAGAGTTGCAGATATGATCTTAAATGACTTTGTTATAAAGTCCTTTATATTAGGTACTAAGATGTGAATTATCTCTCGTTGATCTTATGAATCAGCTAGTGTTCATATTCTAACATATATATGAAGTTCATTTCCACAGACCACAGACCACAGACCCTTGGGACAGAGTACTCTGACCCTTGTTTAGAATCACCATGTCACCTCCTTAGTAAATCTGTTAAACTTTGGTAACCAGGCATTTTGCGTTGTAAAGAGTGACATATGCCTCATTTGAGTAGTACTTTATTCTCAACTGAGCTGACCATTTTGATTCTGATGTGTCGCATCTGTTAAAAGAAAATTATCCTAATAATACTCCTTCTAAGATTTACTGGGATAATTATGGTCTATAAAACCGGAGGGCAAGCACTATGCCACGTAGTGCGTGACACACAACAATCACTTTGTGTTAGTAGAATTGAATAAAATCTTACAGATTTAGGTAAGAAGAAATTTTCCACTTCATTTTTAGTAAGCATCTTTCTCTTTTTTCAATAACTGAGCATTTAGAAGTACTACATGGTTAAAGTTTTTTTTAAAAAAATGACAATAGTCTTACTGTTGTAGAATTCTGTATAAAAATGTCTGCATTTTCTGGTACGATAGTCCAGTTTTACAAGATCAACATAAACATTTTACTTTAACTTGACAAATTAGATCTACCCCATTTAATACTCATAAATTCTTACTTTCCCCTGGAAGTCTACTTCCCTTACTCAATGGCTCATAATTACTTCAGATGCAAGAAAAATTTGTGCCAGTTGCAAGATGAACAGCTATCTGCTTGTCATCAGGGGCGGAGGATCTGAGCGCCATATGGTTGATACCATTTATTTTGCATTCCTGCACGTTCTCTCTTGCTTGCAATAACCAGCTTCATTGTATATTCACCTTAAAAGAATGCAGAGAGTCTGGCAGGTTGTCAGTTTTGCCCCCATGGTCTCAGAGGTCAGGCCACACAGGGCAGCTTTTTGCTGGAGTCACTCTTTGCTTAGAGGATCTGTATTGTGGACTTCTGTTTCCATGGCCCTAAGAACATTTCACTGACTGATGTCCATTCCTCTTTATCAAAAACAGAGGTGCAAAAAGCAGCAACTTAAAATTCCCCAGATCATACCTAGGAGAAGCAATTCATTTTATTAAATAATTTACTTTATTAAATATTTTATTACATTTTCTCAACCAGATTCCTTCCTACAACTCTGCCAGATCATAGCTGCTGGGAAAAAAGGAAGCACGAACTACTCATGGTGAGCAGAGGGAGCTGCGTCAGCACCTTCACTTGATGCTCTGAAAAATGATGCACATTTTAGTTTGGAAATCCAGCGCCTGCTGGAAGAGTTACACTGTAATATCATCTATCAAAAATGTAAATGGCACTTTGCTCCAGGTGGGACTGATTAGTCTAATTATTATTATTTACTGGTTTTCAGCACTGTCGATGCTGGTGACTCTGGCAAAAGTGTTCAAGTTAGAGGAGAACTGTTATTTTTATATTTCCTGAGCAACATAGATTTGTATGGCTAATATTTTAGCAGGGAAAAGGAAAATATAAAACTGCAGCCTGCTGTGAAGAGAAGTCTACACATTGCATGAACACTGCAGGGACATACTCATAAATATTCATTAAAAAGAAGGTTTCATTGAAAATGAAATTTAAGCACTTAAGGTAATGCAGTACAAGTAGGTGAAAAGCTATTTCACCTCAGCTCAGGAAACAAGATAGAACGAGCTCATGTGACAAAGGAGGATAAAGTTTAGAGCACACCTTTTGGACCCTAAAATGTGCATTAAGCAAAATGTGTGTTAATTTAATTATCATATTTTTCCTAGTACTCCTCAAGTCCAATACCTTGCTATAAGAGACAGAGGTTTAAAAGCATCAGCATCAGATGAACTTGAGAGGTGATTCAAAGGTTTCATTTCCCTTGGAAGAGGCAAGGACGGGTAGTCCTCTGGAGATAACACTGTCTCCTTTAAGTATGTGTAGCCTCACTAAATCATTACATTATGCAGTCCTGTTTCCTAGCTATGCAATGAAAAGGCCACTACATTCTCACTCAGTACATGGTCTTTGTTAGGGAGAGTGCATATGTATATAGAAGTCAATTTTTTTTTAATACAGAGCACGATGGAACTACCTATTTTTTAAATTCCTCAGAATTCAGTTCAACAAACATGAAGTTTGACTTTCTTTAGGTTGTTTAGCTGAGTGACATTTTTACACCCATCACTTTTTCAATTAAAAATATTAAATAAAGCCCTATTATGTTCCAAACATCATTCTAAAGATTCAGTATAAATCAATGGTCCAATATAATAACTATAAAATAAAATGCTACTAGCATAGAAGTGTCTTGAAGAAAAAGTGTGTAATTGGTATTATATGGTAGTGCTAATAGTAGAGTCCTTGGGTACAGTATTTTCAAAACAGATCAGTTATGGAAGACTTCAGTAAGGAAATGCTATGTAAAGACAGACTTAGAAGTGAAGAAACAAGTCCTGTCGATACCCAGGACAGAGCATAGCAAGTGCAAGAGCATCAAACCTGAATACTTGAGGAAAAGCAGGTGAAAGGAGGATCATGAACAGGCTAAAGAGTAGAAAAAGATGTCAGAGGGATTTGCAAGTCACTGAAGAATATTACCTTTTTTTTGCATTGGTTAAGGAGGGAATCAGTCCAAAGTTTTGAGAGAAAGTGTAACAGTATTGACCCCTTTCCTTGCCTTCGACATAGAAGAGGTGAGGTGACCAGTTATGAAACTATTGTAGAAACCAAAGAGAGAAGCGGGTGCATTGGAAAGAGGCTGTGTCATTCAGAGTGCTGTGAAGAACTCGTTGCCTTTAATGGTGTCAACAAAAGCAACTGCTTGTCCTTTAGATGAGAGATGTGATAGGAGACTCAAAAGTAAGATGACTCTAAGGCTTTTTAGCTCCTGAGCTAATGGAAAGGTTGAACTTCCATTATTGAAGGAAGGCTTTATTTGTCTGAGTTGCTTTTTTCTTTTAATATGTTTGTGTCTATGTGAACACATAGGCACATAGCTCCAATTAGGTGAGTTATTTTTTTCCAGTTATTTGTACTGAGTTGTGCTGTTCCTAATACCAAGTTTATAGGTGTAACTATGTCCAATGACTTATGCTATCACATGATAGGTTAATCTTCATTATCTTTAAAATTGATTCATAATAAACAGTTCCTGTTCATATATCAGTTGTTGCAAATAATTAAATTATATTTATGTAAGGAAACTGGTCTTTTGTGTTATAAGTAATTCAGGCATGCTGAATTCACTTGTGTGCAATAGAGAAAAGTCAGCCTGGGCATGGTCGCTCATGCCTTCAACCTCAGCAATCAGGAAGCTGAGCCCTGAATATCTCAGTGAGTGAGGGCAGCACTGGCTACCTAGTTAGTTGTAGGCCAACCTGAAATAGGGAGACCTGGCTCCCTTCTCAAAAAGCTACAACAAAACAAAACAACACAAAAACAAAACAAAAGTGGGAAACCCACTCTTTCTCTTCCGTAAGAGAAAAGGAAGGTGAACTTCATGGGGTGGGGAGGAACTTGATAATACAAGGAACCAAGTAATCCAAGTAAAGGAAATTCGAAACTTCCATCGTACTAGATATCCAAAATTTGAGTTCATGGTCTTAAGTATCAAAGAATGAGTCATAGAACAATTGAAGTTATGAATAGAAAGAATTGATTGAGAGAAAGATAGTGTCTATCTTAGAGACAGAGGGGACCAAAAAGTGAATTGTAGGCCCACTCTGCTTTTCAAAGCTACTTTATTGAGCTACTTTGAGGTACCAGATGGGACAAAACTATAGTCATCTAATAAGATTACAAATATCATGCTAAGGTTATATTGGTTAAACACAGATGAAATTGGGAAGTTAGTCACCTAGCAAGGGCACATGGATAAAACAAGAATTTTCCTGGAAGCACCTGGCTAGGGAAGCTTTCATCCCTGTCCAAGGTGACTGACATTTATTTAGAATATCAATCACTGTTATTCATCTCTAGGGGAAGTATGTAAGTGTAGTACTTTTTCCTTTCTATAATGCTGACCTTCATTGAATGTGTCACAGTTTGTTTTATGCTGAAGGCCCAATCCTACCTAAATGCCTTATATTACTTTTTAACTAATATAACTATCTGCATTTGCAAGATTTGCCAAGATTTTTCTACAAAATAAATCTTGAAGAAGAGTAGCTCTGCTATTGTTCAAGAAAATGTTGAGATAATAATAAAATCTGTGGTAACTGAGAAGATGTCATATGTAAGCAGTCTTGGGGGACTAGCAGATGGAGCTACCAAATTCATTTGTCACTTTGACTGCCTTTATGGTTTCCTTAAATTTCTTAGAGGCTAAGAGTATTACTAACATTTCTGAAGGGTGTCTGGCAGGGGGATTCGTGGATGTCAACAGAATGAGCTATGCAAAGGTGTAAGAAGCTAAATAAAGGTGACTCATTCCAAACACTGACCACCTTTAGGGCTGATGGTATAAGAGCTGAGCTTCTATGTGATGTGGGAGTACTGGCCAAAGTTATTTTGGTAAAATCACATGAAGTTAAAAAATATTAGATTAGTTTAAGCAATAAAGAAGGCAAGGTTGGTAAGCAATAGTGGGATTGGTTTTGAAAAATGCCCCCAAAATCATAGGAAATTCGAACAGTGAAGCCTAAGAAAAAGCCTAAGACATAGTGAAGTTAGAATAACTGACTGATCAAATGGGAAAAGTAGGAGTCAATAATGAAAGAGATAAAAAGACAAATAACTCAAACATTCAGAGAAACAGCAGTAATCTAGTGAAGTGGAAGGACTATCAATTAGATGCTGGTCTACAGTAACAATGGTACCTCAAGTGAGTGAATTTCAGTGAGGGGCAGGAGGAAGCAATACAAAAAGTAGTGTCACTGAAACTTCATTAAAGAGAAAGTGAACTAGGCTCCTTCTTTCAATCAGTTAAGATAAAAATACACCTCCAATAGGTAAATGCCTAATAATATACCACGTTTAGTCAGGAACAAAAAAAATTATAAGGTTCTGTGGATTAAAGGAGTTCAGTGACCCCAGCTAGGCATCCTAGAGAGAGCGGTAAAGTTACAAAAATGATCAAAGGGCTTAGTATCTCCAGAGATAAGCACAGACAGCAGGCATTATTTTTGTCTAGCACAAAACCTCAAGTGAAGTGGAGTGATTGCTGTTTCAGAGGACAGCAGGCACCTTAAGAGGACTCAGGTTTTATTTGTCACAGTTGCTCCTGGGCTTTTATAGATCCTCCTTCAGAAATACATAATAAAATGACGATGACTATCAGTTCAAAGGTCTGAGCTTTCTTATAATATTTCATTTACATTCCCAAAATTGAGACAAAGCTCTTATTAAGCACTACATTTTTCTGTATTCTAAAAAACATCAATCAGGTGCTCAGTGCACTCCTAAAATGTTAGTCTCATATACATCTCAAAAATCTCAAAGGCTTAACTTGGTCTTGACATATTGTTTTTGTTTGTTTGTTTGTTTTTCTTTTTTTTTAATGTGGTGGCTTTTTGTTTTGTTTTGTTTTGTTTTGAGACAGGGTCTCGCTTTATAGTTCAGGGTGGCCCTAAGCTCAGCCTCAAACTCACATCACAGCAATCCTCCTGCCTCTGCCTCCCGAGTGCTGGGATTACAGGTGTGAGCCACCACGTCTGGCACTGTGGTATGTGGTACTGGTTGCTGCTGGGATGAGTCTCCATGCCCAGTATGGTATGTGGTCACCGGGGATTGAACTTGGGTCCTTGCACTTGCAAGACAGGCGTCAGAACCACTAAGATAAATCCCCAGTCCTTGACATATTGTTCTATTAATATGCCCTATTTAGGATATTTTCTTAGATATTAATAAAATAAACATGTCACTGATTGAAAGGGAGATGTTTAAGAATTGAGTAGTATGTTGTATTACTATCTGTATTAGGGGAGGAACACAAAATAGTTTACCAAAACTTTCTAATATCATTAGAAGAAAAAAATGTAGGAGTAAAATAATTGTACATAAAGGAATAATTTTAATTAACCTCTAAAAATTTTACAGAATTACAGAAAAAGAAAAGTTGTTATGTTCTATATTCTATGGAATATAGAAATGCAATTTCTAAGGCTCCTTTCCTTCTTGATTTATGGCAAGTTTACAGGAAAACTTGAATGAAGATGTGAATGCTCTTGCATTTATGCAAGTATTTTCTTGGATTCCATGCCAACCACAACTTGCATTAATAAAATGATAAAATGCAAAAGAAGATATTTTTCATAGAGATAAGAATTACTGTGAATAATTTATCTTCTCATTGGATTCTTTAGGTTTATGTATTTCTCTTGAAAAAGTGATTATGGTTGACATTCTATTCCCAGTATCTAAGGTGTTACCTCTGTCCTCCATACCCTGGCACAAAGAACATCCTATAAATTATATAAATGACTAGGTTTTTTTTTCTTTATTGATCAGTTTTCTAAGTATTTTCTCATAAAGGTTTTTTGTAAGTCTGTCTTGAGAACAAAATTAACTTTAAAATAAGAATTAAATTATAGGGCAGATTGAAGCCATCATTTTGACACCAAGTTTTTATTGTTTTAAATGCACAATAAAGTAGATTTAAAAGCCCAGAATGTCTCTTTAAGGACCCAAAACATTGAGCACACGGGTGCCTAATTCTCCACTAGAAGAACTCCTGTTCTGAGTATTTTATTTCAGGATTCCATTGAATCCTCAGCAATTTTGCAAAGTACATATTGTTACTTCTATCATGCAAACAAAGAAAATACATTTTAATGTTTACCTCTAAACTTACACTCCATCTTATATAAAGAAATCTGACTTTTTATGTCAGGTCTTGCTCTTAATTTTTGTGTCAATTTCTCTTTTTTTCTGGAATCTTTTTTTTTTTTTTTAATTCTCATTGCCTTAATTCTGACCTTTATCATTTTACATCAAATCCAACCTATTTCTTTCACAAGTAAATTCTTTCAAGATGTTCATTTCATCCTTTTAGACTTAAGCTATCTGAGGGTTATGCAGGTTGAGGAACTAAGGTCATAGGCCTTAAAATATCAGAAATGGGGTTTAGCCCTAGTTAAGTAAATGAAAGTTACAATTCTTAGTTAAAATCTTAGAACAAAAATCAATAAAATCTAATCTAAAACTTTTCTTTTATGTAGTCCAGCATAAAAATATGGATTTTGTAACCACTCTGAAGGTCAATAGATGCTAGTTTTATTGAAACCCAAGAGAAATGAAAAATCCAATAATGGCACTCCTACACAAAGTTAGTCAAGCTTCATTCTCTTGTTGTTCAGAGCTATTTGTCATGAGGGTGTGGAGTGCGCGCACACACACACACACACACACACACACCTAATAAAATCCATTAAAACAAGAAGTCAAGTTATGGACTAACCAACTAGTTTGTCTAAATATTTGTTTCATTTTATCTATATATGTTTTTGTTATTTAACCAGTGGTTAATAAAATGAAAAAAATATAACCAGTCATGAGGACTCCCACAATTAGAATTGTTAAACTAAGTATACTGATTACTTACTGTATGTTTCCAACATATAATGTTTTTGTAAGAAGATAAGGGGTAAGAGGGGAAGTAAAGGGATCAAAATGATTGAGATATGTTGTGTATATGTACCAGTCTTTCCATGACAGAGTTAGGAGCTATTATAGATTTTGAGACTCTAAAAGTGTTTCAAACCCCAGGGATAGTAGAAAGTGTGCAGCAAGAACTCTTTTGATAAGATAAAATTTCTTAAGCACTGTTTTAAGGATATTATCCCATGGAAAAATATTGGAATAACTGCCAATTTTCATATTGTCATGAATAGTATTGTGCAGAATTGTCATTTATTTCATAAAGATCTATGAGTTTCTGTACTAATTTTAATTATTTTTGTAGTATATTATTAATTATGCTATCTTGTCATAACATTAACTTTTTAAGATGAATGGTTTTCTATTTTCATGTTATCTTTTTGGATAAATTATCCTTATCTGCAACAATATACAAAGTATTGAGTGTAAGTCTCTAAGACACTGGTCAGCAGTCAATAGCAAACTGCCAATTTCTGTATCTCCACAAGCTTAGAGTATTTTAAAAATAATTTTAAATAGTAAAAATCTATAAATAATAGTATTTCAATACATGTAAAAGTTAAGTTTGAATTCCAATGCTATAATTTTTTTCAGACTCTAGGTCTACTTTGTGCTACAACAGAGCAGCACTAAGTAGTTCTAAGAGACCACATGGCCCAGAGTGTTTAAAACATTCAACACATGAATCCTCACAGAAGAAAATAGCCAACCTAGTCTTAAACAAAAATCTCTGTCTTCCAGGGTTGCTTCAAAGGAAATTTTCCGTTTTCATTTTTTCCCGAATTGTACCTTCTTTGGTTGTTTTAATTCTCTTCCTAAAGCTTGTTTATTAGTGAAGCTGAAAACTTCATCCACCAAGATGATTATAGATGTAAGTACAAGAAATATTTTCTTCAGTTTAAAATTGTTAAACACAAGACTCTCTTGAAAGAAGAGTTCTAGAAATTTCATTTTGAAAAGAAAATGTTCTTCATTCCCAGATTTATAATCAATAGACTCTGAACTTTGTCTCAAATCCTAGATAAGATCACACACTGAACAGGACTAAGTGTACCAGTGTCACAATTCATTGTGAAGTATGAATATGCTAATGAGTCAGATTTTGATGCCACAATCCTAACTACTTTTACCAAACAATGCATTTTAACCTCCATTTCTGTATCTTCAGAAATTCTGGGTGGACTCTCTGATATCTGAAAGTTGAAATCGTATCTGGAATTCTATGTGATGACTCTTACAAAGTAAGCCAAGTGAAAATGGTTAGTTTTTTTAAAAAATACATTTTAACATTTATTTTGGCTTCATAGTTATAAATCCAATCTTATTTCTACTTTCTCTTTAAAGACATTTTTCATCCTGAGCAAGGCTATAGTGGTTCTACATTGTATGCTCCTTAAGCATCATATATTTCATGCTTATTACAGTGTGTTTAGTTTGCATTCTTTCTGTTTCCTATACCATAAATTGAGAGATTTCAGGTTTAAAAATGCAACAAAAATTATTTCTCACATTTATCATAGCACTATAGGGCCTAAGGAGTATGACACCATGGTGAAACTGTGTGGATGATGAGGATTACTGTAGCAGATGGCAGCCATGGCCACAGTTACTACATTTTACTCCAGCATTACTACAGGTGTCTAAATTTCCATTCTCAGCTGCAAGGGTAATACAAAACTAAAGAAAAGATTTTTAAAATGAAAAACAAAGTGTACAAGTTTGCATCAATTACTGCAATGATTCCATCAGTTTATGTCTTCAAGGTACATGCTAAGTATAGAATCAGACGCTTGCCATGAAAACTCAGTCCCAGCTCCTGAATGACTAGAATGAGCAGTGACCTTTTGCTGATGTGCACCAGGCATGCATAACAATCAATGTTTGTCGTACTGAGCCTGAGATTTAGAGATTCTTTGCTTCTGCATTATAATTTAGAGTGCTTTTGCTGATACTGCTGTTACATACAAAATATCAAGGTGGTACAAAGGAGAACATTATAAGCATAATGCTCTGTTTGTCACAGATAGAATTAAATAATAATTTATCAATCAGTTTTTAGTTTCTCTAGCTTATAGCCTGGCAGGAAAATGAGGATGAACACTTTTCAGATTCTACAAGGCTCCTTCTTTTTTTCTTCTCCATATCTCATGGATCAACCCCTAAAGAGAGAATTACTGAGAAAAAGAATCAATTCAAGTCTTTCTAGGATCAGTGAGACATAACAATCTTCTCAGTGACAAGAAAAATTTAGAGTTGGTGATCCACATTGCCTACCACATTCTATCTCATGGATAGTCTATGGGAGTAAATTGAGTAAACAGAAATTTCCATACCTAGTTGGTTATTTTAGTCAGGATTCACTTTGCCTGTACAGAATAAAGGACGTATATGGTTTAAAGAAGAGAGATTTATTATGCCTTATGTTTTCAAAGGGTTCAGTCTATTGTTGGCTGGATCTGGGGCTGAATGAGCACAGCTGAAAGTGTAGTAGAGAAGAGCTGTTCACCTCAGAGTGACTGGAGCAGGACAGAGCAGTGGAAGAGACAGAGAGGGAGAAGGCTGGGGGAGAGAAAGAGACACAGTCACGGAAAGAGGAAGCCAGACAGTGACCCACATCCTTCAGCGGGGCCCCACCTCCGAATATCATGCTCAGCAGCAAGCTCATCCTGGATTAATCCTCTGATGGTTATGATGCTCTTGTGCTCTGAAATTCTCCTGAAATCCCTACCTCTGACCACATGAGTCTTTTGAGTGGCCTTTTAGATCTAGATGGTAACACTGAATAACTCCATCAAAAAGGAAAATTTTACAGGTTGAAATATTTTAAAAATTGTACTAAACACATGATGAAAATCCAAGCTATATCAAGAGTTATAGTCTAAAAATGTTGTTTCTTCCCTTAATACACTATAAGGCGTATTTTAAAAAATAATTATTGTTCATAGTTTCTGCATATATCCAGAACAATGTTATATGTGTGGATAGAGAGACAAATAGATTGCTAGTACAAGGATGAATCCATACATAGAGGTAGTATACCCTTTTAGTTTGTCATATTTATAAAAATAAATTGATTTATGATGATATTATATATTAAACTTTTTAAAAATATTTCTCTACCTATGGTTATTTTAAAAGTACAGATTATGGGGTTTAGTAGTATAGCTCAGTAGTAGAAAACATGCATAGATGGTTCAAGGTTCTGGGTTTGATCCCAGAGTTACAAAGCAAAGAATAAATGGAGAGGAGAGAGTGTAGGCTCTGACTGAGTGTATCTAGAAGAAACGCCCAGATTATAGTCTATTTAAAAATATGTGCAGTAATTTGTTCAGACCTAGTGGATATTCCTGTAGTGATTTACAAGATCAGTTTCCTCTCTAAGATGTGATTCTAAGATTAAGTATGAAAAACACAAAACTTTGATACCGTTATTGATTTTTGTATAACTTTCATCTTTTAAACGTTGATTGTAAAATAATTTTGGTCATAGATTTTTTTTTTTCTCTGTGCCTTATTTTGATTCTTTCAGTCAGAGAAGAATTGTGCTGGGCAAAATAGGCTTATGTAAATGAATCACTAGCAGAATTTCTTTCCAAACCACAACCCAAAATGTAAAATATGAGCATATCACAGAGTAGAGGAAACATCCAACTGGAAATGTTCATCTAACAGCTTAGTAGTGAATAGATTTTAGCTGTGTTGGACTAAACTGGTGGCATTGATTTTCCTTGTTCTTCCTCTTTCAGCTGAAAAAATCAAGTTAAATCCATAGGGAATGAAAGCTCAACAGCTCTCTACATGGAAGTCTACATCCTTTTGCATTTATCTCCTGGGTTAAAATCATTCATTGATCACTAATCACCTGTGGTTGTTTATACACAACAGGTCCCCTGGATAGCACAAACCACAAGGAGGATTATACACACCCCAGGCAGCAATCAATAAAAAGGCTCATAATGATCTTCCTGAGAGGAAACTGAAAGATTTTCCTTTTGTGACAGTCTGTACATGCGTGATAGGATTGTCAAAACAGACATAAGCATTTCCAGCTGACAGAAAAATGTTTCTAACATTTGGTTTTATATTCACTTTTCCTGTTACACTATAATGATATTAAAATTGAAAAAAAAATCGTCCAAAATTTTATTTAATACTGTAGAGAATTCAGGTGTTTTTTTTTTTTTGGTCAAAATAATCATGATGCATGCCTTTTATGATCTTTGGAAAATTATTGTTTTTGTTTTTCCCTAAAACAAAAAAAAACTTCCAGCCAAGATCCCATTTCTATCATCTAAAAGAAATTAGATGATATTTAGCTTAGAAGTTAAAGAGTGCTTTAGTACAGCTACAATTAAAAATGATTTGGGGCTTAAAAATCATTTTTAATCAAAGACAATGTATTGAAATTTATGTTGCAAAAAAGGATTAGAAAAAAACAAAACAAAGATACAAGAGATTTAAAACTCACTTTGCAAATTTCATAATTTTACAGTTACATCTTGCAGATTTCTGATATACAGTAGAGATTATACCTAAGTGCCATTAAAGAAAAGTAAACGAAACCAACTGACAAAATCAATGTGAGTTTATCTTTCCTGAGTTTTGTACTGAAACATTTAAAATTTATGTAAACCCCTATATTTGATATGCTTTGCTCTAAAAACCTGACCTGAGTAAAGTTAATTCTGAAATGAAGCTTGCAGTCTGAATTCTAATAACAAGAATGGAGATTGCAACATCTGAGAACAGTGTTCATCAGGGGACAGAACATGTTGTCTAAATTTCGTTGAGATCTTCTAAAAATCATATCCTTTTACTTCCTGGTTACATAACATTGATGTATGTTTTTCTTCTGGTGACACGATTTTCATAATTGGTTTAAGATTATTGAATTTCCATTCATGTACCCATTCTTGACACTATTCAGGTGCATGTGATTATAAATATGTAATAAATAGCACTTTATATTGGATGAATATCAGCTATAAATTGCTTTAAAATAATCATTTGTTTTCACTATTTATTCTCACCCTATTCCTGTAATTACAAAAAATAAAAGTTTTAAATAATACTCTTGAGGTCCAAGGATTTAGCTGAGTGGTTCAGGCACCTGTCTTGCAAGCACAAGGGCCCAGGTTTGATCCCCTGTAACCACATAAAATACAGGGTATGGAGACTTACATCCACCAGCAATCAGTACCACATAACAGTGCTGGGTGTGGTGGCTCACGCCTGTAATCCCAGCACTCGGGAGGCAGAGGCAGGAGGATTGCTGTGATGTGAGTTTGAGGCTGAGCTCAGGGCCAGCCTGAACCACAAAGTGAGAATTTCTCTCTCTCAAAAAAGATGATACACTTGATACCATTTAATAAAGGAATATTAGAGTAGATTTTATGGATAAGTGTAAGATGGAGACAGGTAGAAGTTCTCTTATTGTGTACATTTGTTGAGCATTTGAAAATGAATGTCAATATCTGCATGCCAAGTGGCTTGCTTGCTGATCCAGTTATCCAAAGATCACAACACAAAATTATAATTTGTTCCCCGAACTACTCAGGCCTTCCAGAGCACTGCCTGAAATTAAATCTTCTACTTCTGCATGGCTTACAAAAAGTTGAATGGCAGCTCATTTTCACAACACATGACAAACATAAAAGAAATTATGAATTAATTTTAAATCCTGCTTAGCAGAGTCTTATCAAACTGATGGCACCCTTTGTCTCATTGAAGTCAGGCATCAGAGTTGATATACTTAATTAGAATTAATTAATTAAATGTTTCAGAGTGACAGCTTGGATTATCCTGCTGGACCCCCAGTGGTTGGAAGCCTAAAACAAAACAATTGGCTTAAAAGGTTGACTGGATAAAAGTAAGGCTTCCATGTACTACATTAAGTACATCACATTGTATTATTATTCTGGC
>PVIR01014178.1:0-40796 GCA_004026965.1 Petromus typicus | reverse complement strand
GGGAGTTAGCTCAGTGGTTCCGGCGCCTGTCTTGCAAGCGCAAGGACCCGGGTTCGATTCCCCGGTAACCACATAACAATACTGGGTGTGGAGACCCACACCCAGCAGCAACCAGTACCACACACCACAGTGCCGGGCGTGGTGGCTCACGCCTGTCATCCCAGCACTCGGGAGGCAGAGGCAGGAGGATTGCTGTGATCTGAGTTTGAGGCTGAGCTCAGGGCCAGCCTGAACCACAAAGCCAGACCCTGTCTCAAAAAAACCTAAAAAAAAAGAAAAACACAATATCTAAGTATGTCTCAAGATAGCCCAGAATTAGTGGGACTTGCTTGCTAATAACCACATCCCTTCTTCCTTCTCTCTTTCCTCCTTCCCGCCTCCTCCTCACTGAATAGCAGTCGCTCACGGGGCCCTTACTTTGGAAAGTAGTGGGCAGAATCTTACATTCTTTGTGAATCCTTTCAACCCCCTAGAGAGGCCAGTATTGCTGTTCCATCTTATAGAGAAAGGACCAAGCCTAGCAAAGTTAAATGACCTGCCCCACGTCTCCTTCTTGGTCAGAAGATCTCAGACATTGCTAGAGCTCCGTTTCTTCCTGAAGGAGGAAAGTGGAAGCAGAGCCCAGCAAGGCACACACCAGCCCCAGCAGTCAAGACCTGACAGGCATGGTGGAAGGGGTACGCACGCCATGTCTGTCCTGTGGGTCTCAGGCCTCTCCCAGTGGACCCAGGACCATAGGGACATGACGCCTCAGAAGTGGGGAGGGAAGGGGACCGGGGCAGGGAAGGCCAGAAGTTCTGTGTTGGTTCCTCAGAAAAACACTTTGTGGTCACAGGCACGTGTGTCAGGCATCTGAGTGTCACCTCAACCCTGCCTTCCTCCTCTGAGTTCTGCAGAGCTGTAGGAGCAAGGCTCTGAGAAGTGGGATTATTCCTCATTGACACCGCTCTACTCATAGTTTCAATGGACTTGAAGGAAGATTGAGCCAAAATAAATTTCTGTTTGGAGGCCAAAAGTCTGACACTCAACCTAATTTCTTTTCAGCACAGCCTAGTGTCTGTCCTGTCTGTTGATTTACATGGCAGGATTAATTAGCCAGAGGTGAGTCAAAGTGCAGCTTGTCCTCAGAGCCAATTAATATTTGCTGGCCACCACATGGTGAATGATGCCAAGGTTGATCTGTGTTCTCTGCATCACTTAGGGGACAGACTTCTGCCCTTTGTCCCCAGCTGGGACTAGGAACTTGAGGTTTGGAGCTCTTTGCTCCCCCTGCTGGTCCCTCAGACAAGGCACCCACTTTTTGGCTTCCTCCAAGAAAAGCTTCCCAATCTTCCTTCCCTTTTTCCTCCAGTGGACTTTCCTCTTTAATCATCTCATCTTTGGATCTAACCTGGAGCAGCTCCCTCTCCCCCACAATGACCTCGCTTCCTTCTTCCTTGCAAAAACTTGAGTCTTTCCCAACATCTTTTGGGGTTTTGTTGTTACTATATGTTTTGGTTTGTTTTGAAGGCGTTTGTTGTTTCTCTTTTTCTTCTTCTTTTTTTTTTTTTTAAATGAAGCAAGGTCTTGCTAGCTAGTCCAGTGTGGCCTTGAACTCAGTGTGTAGCCCAGGCTGTCCTTGAACATGCTGCAATCCTGCCTGTCTCCCTAGTGTTAGGATTACAAGAGTGCGCCGCCACACCCACCATTTCCCAACATTTTGAAAGAGCACAGGATCCCCGCTTCTCCACCCTGCTCAGGACTGTGCAAGGGGCAGCCTTCCTTCCTGGCACTCAGAGCTGCCTGTGGCAGATGCCTCCCCAGGGGCTTCCAGCCTCCAGCTTTTCCTCTTCCTGCAGAAGCAAGCCTTACAGGGCCTCTGGGGCTGCTGTCCTGCTCTCTGTGCTGCCCCACTCCACTTCGAATGAGGCCAGGAACATGCTTGCTTGCTGTCCAAATCCTGACCACTTACCAGCTCTGAGCACGCCAGTGCATAGTCCGGCCAGTCCCACCGTGCCCTCCCGAGGCTCCTGTTGGCAGGTCACTTGCTGTGCCTGTTGTCAGTGGTGTAGCTAGAGTTCATGGGGCTCGGGACAGTCCTACAATCTGCCGTATCCAAATATGTTAACCTACTTAAGTACCACCCCAAATATGTGCCACCTAGGCCAAACCACCCCCACCCCAGCTATGCCATGGTGTTGTCCACTGTTCGTCTTCTGAGGTTGGAAGCGCCCAGAAGTGAAGATCTTTTATATTCCATAAGGCCTCAGGCAATGCCACGTTTTCCAACAAGGTCTCCATTTGTAGTTCAGGCTGGCCCTGAACTCAGCAATCCTCCTGCCTCTGCCTCCCAAGTGCTGGGATCATAGACATGAGCCACCACACCCAGCATTGTGTGGTATGTGGTACTGATTGCTGGCGGGTGTGAGTCACCATGCCCAGCACTGTTGTATGTGGTTATGGGGGATCAAAAGCCAGGGACCTTGTTCTTACAAGGCAGGTGCCAGAACCCCTGAGCTAAACCTCAGGCCCTGAAGGGACCTTTGTGAGGGCCGTTGCCCTCCTAATGAAACCTCCTTCCACTGTCTCAGCACTCACCCTGGTGTGGTAGGCCGCAGTGCAGCAGGGCAGGCCAAGGCTCGCTTGTTGGTCACTGCAGAAGGTGTGTTATCCAGACAGGGTGACGAATGTAGGGAAATGTTTATTTCCAGGGAGATTGGGGGCGGTGGTGGAGGCTGCTGGTGAGTGAACCTAGTGCACGTACACCCAGGGGAGACCCCACATCTTAGTGCTTTGTCCTGTCCTCTTCCTCCATCCCTACCCACTTGCCTCCCCTGTCCCAAGCCTCTGGCCTGATTGTTAGGTGACCTCAGGTGGTGCCCAGTGCTGCCATGGACAGCTCATTCCGCCGCGTTGGCGACGCCCAACCAGTGCAGGCGCCACCAGGGGGCGAATGGCGTGCCAGCCGACTCGGACGCCGGGCCAGCCGGCACTGCGCTCAGGAAAGGCGGCTGGGGAGATGCTTCCCTACAATGCGCAGCCCAGCCAGGCCTCGACTTCCCGCCTCTGTCCTCAGGCTGACTTGGTGGCACTGTGAGCCAGGTCCGGGATGAGATGCAGCCGCCATGTGCGGGCACAGATGCTCGGTTCCCAGCGCGCTTGGCTCGGGGCGCAGAGGGCAGTGCCCTGCCGGCCCGCCCTCCCTGCTCGCTGCCGGCTCTGCTCTGGCGGCCGCGCCGGTTGCGGCTGGTGGCCGAGTAGGCCACAGGGAGACCGAAGGACCCTGAAATCCAGAGAGCCGAGGATGACGCAGCTCTGTTCCCTCCCTGCACTCGCTGGCTGGGGCCTCCGCTTGCGGAAGGAGAGCCAGTGCTGTGCGTTGGCCACTGGCGGCGGCTCTACACCTGTCGGACCAGGGCTGCCTCTGCCTGCTGCGACCTGAGTCTGACTCCATCACGCAGCCCACGGCGGGGCGGGGGCCAGAGATCTAAAGTGGCAGCGCCTGGCCGTAGGTCAGGGGTAGGGTGGGTGTGCGCAGCAGCAACAGGGGCGGGCTCCCTCCTGGGCAGCGCTTGGTATGCACGCTTCCCTGGGTCTCCCAGGCTGCTTCCTAACACCCCTTAGGCACAGACCAGCGACCTGCTCCCAGGCCCTGACACCTCTGGGGACGATCGGACTAGAAACATGCTGTTTCCACAGAGAAATATTCTGTTCGTAGGACCCTAAGTCAACTTTTATGAAAACTGTCAAGGTTGGTGACAGTTTTGCGTTGGTGGTCTGTGTGTTTTAAAGGCCTCTCGGTGTCCGTACACTAACCTGCATCCACTCTGGTATTTTTACCACTGAAGAAATACTTCCTTATCAAAAGAAAGTCAAGTTTTTATGTGGTTAGAAAGGAAGTCCTTGAAACAGCCGCTTTCTGCTGCCTTCTAGTAGTGATTTATCCTCACCTTGGCTTGGTTTAGGCTCAGGGAATTTTGAAGCCCCCAGAGTTAAAAGTTAGATTAATTCTCGAGCTGCACACGGCTGAGGCTCCAAATCCTAAAGCATTTTGCTCAGGTTTGCCAGCCAGTTCCGGGGCTCTGCTTCACACCTGGTCAGACAGACCCTCAAAGCTGTTTAGAACCTGGCCTGGAGCCCAGGGCCTCTCCTCTCCTGTGTGTCTGGATCCAGCAGTGGATCGCTGGTCTGAGACCCTGGAGACACGGCCTCCAGGGCAGCCTCACCTCTCAGGATGCAGCTGTGTGACTGTCACAGCGCAGGGCATCTCCAAGCCCAGTCCAGGACTTTACTTTGCTCCTATTCCCTCAGCTCCCAGGTGTGTCAGACTTCCCGGCTGTCCAAAGACAAGGGGAGCTGGAAGTTCAGAACCCCAAGTGGCCTCAAACCCTCCAGAGTGGCACTCTGGGGAGGCTTGGCCCAGTCCCTGTGCTCTGGAGGCTCGGGTGCTAGGGGTGGGTAGCGGCTGTGTAACCGTGCCTCTGCCCGTGGCCTGGCCTTTCTCTGCTGCGATCCTCAGACTTCCTCGTTTTCACAGGTATAAGTGCTGACTCCTCAGAGCTCCCACATTCCTGCCAACACAGGCCCGCAAGAGTCCAGAGCCAGCCCAGCAAGACCTTCTTCCGGTCTGCCTGCCGCCTCCCTTCTCAGGCCCCCGAGAGCTATCTAGAGGAGGCTGGGCTGTGTCCTCACTGTCTCAAGGGCAGGAGGGACAGACGGTCTCAGTCACACGTCTGAGGAGCTCTCTGGGATCACATCTCACTTCAGTCTTCCATTCCACATAACTTAGTGGGTGCCCACTTTGTCCCAGGAACTGGACCAGGGGTTGGGGATGTAAAAGGAAACCAGAAGCAATCTGTTTCCCCAGAGCTCGCTGTGTCTAATAAAGGAATGAATTCTTTAATTCATTTATTCACGAAATGTGTACTTAGAACCTACTGTGAGCCCAGCCCTAGTACATGCCAAGTGCGAGACAGACCATGACCAAAACAAGCATAGCTCCTGCCATCCTAATGGTACCACCCTGTAGGTTCTCTGTCCACAGGGGACACAGACATCAAGCAAAACACCCAGCGAGCGGGGAATTACAAGCCATGATAGAGACACAGGAGCTCTGAGCCCTTGTAAAGGGGGGCTCTGGCCCGTGTGGAAGGTGTGTTGGGAGCAGGTGGGACCTGGACATGTACCTGGGAGAACCTGCTTTGTGCTTGTCCTCCTCCTGAAGCAGACCCTGGAGAAGGCTGCTGCCTGCGCCAGTCCCTCACCCCCACACCCAGGAAGCCTGCCAGCTCCTCACGGTCCCTCCCTCGCTCGGATGCCAGGCGCCCTTCCTTGCTGCCTGTTGATTGGTGGCAGGAGGTTGCCGAGCTCCTCGTGGTCACTGACTGAAATTTCTAGGCCAGCTCTGGAGTGGGGTTTCAGGCTGCAGTGGCCCAGCGCTCACTCCATCGGTCGGCAGAGGAAGAGCTGCGAGTGAACATTTACTGAAAGACCTCCTGGGAGAGGAGCGATGGGGTCTGGCACATTGACATTTACTCACCGCCCCTCCCGCGGCCCCACTTTCAAGGCCTGGCCAGCCCAAGTCCCCAGCCCCCAGCCCTCAGAAGAATGCCAGGCCCTGGGCACCAGAGCAACAGAGCTCCGGGTCTGGGAGCCATCCAACAAGACGGCCATTCCAGACGCCTGGTCCCGCCTGGCTTTGGCTTCTCTTGCAGTCTACAGTCTGGAGGGGACCTGGTGGGATAGGCTGCCCTGCTTCCAGATCAGAATGACGCTGCCTGGCAGCTGGAAGCTGCCCTCAGGAGACGCCAGTACCCAGGAAGAAGCAGCCTTTCCCCAGCCCGGCTCCATGGACTGGCACAAGGAGGCTGAGGGTCCCTCTGTGACCCTGGACAGGGTCCAGGACCTCAGCAGTGCCAGCTCCTCAGAAAGGTGTCAGCGCCATCATGGCTGGAGGCTATGAGGAAGGGCGCTGTACCACACTGGCCCCTTCATCCAGGCCTCAGCTTTAAGGGGCTGGCCAGAGGCCTTGGGCATAGCCTCAAAGTGGCCTTGCAGGATTGCCAGGGCGCAGCAGGCATGCCAGTAGTCACGCCTGTGTCATTAGTATCAGATAAGACTGGGGTGAGGGGAGTTGAACCCTGGAGTTGTCCATGTGGTGAGGCTTGAGGAAATGCTTTCCAAACCCAGCTTCCTCCTGTAGCTGGAGAGGGGAATGGGTCTCTCAGCCTCTCCCTCTCCCTCCGCCAGCCACTCCACACTTAGTGTGGCTACAGAGCTGCATCTGGTTGCCCCTGAGAACCTGGCACGGAGATAAGGGCCCTTCTACCTCCAACCTCCTTTCCCATGAGTTGTCTCTATTTGAGAACTTTGTTTGGAAACCAAAGCATGGCACCAGCACAGATAGGAACCCTGTTGTCACTTTGCTGTCCCAGCATCCCTCCCGCTTCTGCTTGTGCTGCACACCTCGGCTCCCAGCCAGGAGACTCAGTCCTTGTGTGGCAGGACTTCCTTCCTGCCAGAGTGTCCCACTCAGGAAAGAAGCGGCAATATACCTGCAAGCTCTCAGCCATGGATGGGAGTGAGCATGGTCCAAGGGCTGCCCAGGAACTCTGGGTGCTGCAGTTGGAGGTGTTGGGGAAGGCAGCCCCTGCCTGGGAACCCGGGGCTGCCTTCCTCCCCTCATCCGATGCAGGGTACAGTAAGCTCCTCTCTGAGGCTCTGTAAATGTTAAGCAGATTCACTCTGTTAGGTTGGACAGCGTTCAAGTGTCCTGGGCGGATACTGGGAACACAGCAAGGGATGGATAATAATAGTAATATAACCATTTGTTGTTCACTTAATATGTACACTTTGAGCAAAATGAATGAATTTGATTATTTAAATATTTTACATTAATTAGTTATTGAGTGCCATTTAATTATTTAATCCTTATAACTCTAAGAGATGGAAGCAGTGAGGTCACTTCCCCAAAGTCACCCAGCTCATCTGCCACCACCTTCATACTCTCATCCCTCCTCCGTCAGCCCCAGCTCCTGAACCTATCAAAGAAGGTGCACTGGCGAGAGAGGTTGTGTGCTGACCTCGATCCTCCCCGCGCTCTTCCTCCTTCCACACAGACTGTTCCTGGCCTCGGTGAGGGGCACCCTGGGGGTGGCTGCTCACCTGCCGTCGGACTCCATGTTTCTGGAGGCTGCCTGCCTCCGCTCCCCACACTGGGTCTAGGTGGTGACCCCCACATACATCCTGGTACCTGGTGGGCAGTCAGCACAGGACCAGTAAGTGTCCTCTGAAGCCGAGACACCCACAGTGGCATGGGTGGGGACCCTGCCACAGAAGCCACTCGTTTGTCCCAGGAGCTTCCCCTGCATGCCACATACACCTCTGGGGAGCAAGTGGGAGGGAAAGAAGTGCTCAGCACTGCTGCAGGTAGCTCACCAGCTGGACCTACACGCTGCCCCCATCACAACCCTGCAGGCACGTGGAGGAAGCAAGGGTCTGTCCCCCATCGGTCAGTGAGAACAGCATGGAGAAGGGGCTCCTTGTGGGGATGACCACTGTCAGTCCTGAGAGCCACACCGAGAAGGGGCCGTGATCTATTTTACACAAAGGGAAACCAGCCGAAGTCCCTTAGCAGGCGATAGCCCCAGTAGAAATTCCTCAGTACTACTTCCCAGCTTTTATCAGCTTGGGATTGGGGGGACTGACAGGGTTTAGCACAGGGGAAGGAGGCCTGAAATCCTCGGTTTCGAGGAGGGACAGCCTCAGGTGTGCTGTGGAAAGCATTGGATTTTGTTTGTTTTGTTTTACTTGAGGCTCGGTCTTGCTATGTATTCCAGGCTGGCCTTGAACTCCGCATGTAGCTGAGGGTAGCTTAGAATTCACAGCAATCCCCCTGCCTTGGATTCCAGAGAGCTTGCATTACAGGCACATACCACCATGCCCAGCTGACTGTAAACTCTAAAGTGGCCAGATCTGATCATTACTCATAAGTCTGTTCTGATTGGGCACCTACAGCATTCAATTCCTGAACCTAGAGATGGCAGTGTCCCTGGCAGTTGCAGGAGTTAGGAGCTAACGCTTCACTTTGCGAGGCAGTTTCTCTGGAGACAGCATAATGAATGCGCAGGAAGAAAGCTCTGGGAATTTGAGAGGACAGGGGAGGGGCAGCCAGCCCAGGGGGAGTGAGGGAGGGGTCAGCAAGGCCTCTTGGAGGAAGGCTTAGGAAAAGAGTCGAAATTAAAGAGACAAACAGAGTTTGCTAAGGGTAGATTTCAGCAGAGAGGAACCTGTGAGTCTTGGTGGGCTGCTGAGAAATGGAGGATGAAGCAGAAGCGTGAGAAGAGGGGTCTGTGGGCAGGGCAGAATGGCAGCCCTGAAGGCAGGACCTGTGGATTTCCAGAGTGAGAAACCTGGGACAACCATACCTTTCCACCATCTCTCTGGATCTTGGAACCCACTGAGAACCAGACCGGGAACATTCCAGCTTAATCGAGGCTCAGATCGCAGCTTCCGGAGGCTCGTGCATCCAGACCTGCACGTAGGGAGCTTGCTCAGGGCCTGGTCAGGCTGCTGGAGCAAGAGCTGCAGGTCCTGGGATTCCCCAGACCCTCCAGAGGCTCCGGATTCTGAGGCAACTGGGTAAGACAGACAAAGTGTATGTTAGAGGCAATGGAAATGGAGCTGGAGGCCCCACCTGTGAGAGGAACACAAAGATCCTGTCTCAGGAACAGAACTTTGGAGTGATCCTGATTCCCAAGGAGGCCCTGCTCAGGCTTCTATTTCTGGTTATTTCTGGTAAGGGCTGAAGGGCAGAATTTCAGCTCCACTCAGACCCAAGCTTGCACTGTGTCCTCTACCTGGAGGGCTGGACAAAGGACAGAGTTGAGGACAGGGCAGCAACACCCCCCAGCCCTGGAATGTCGGAGGGCCAGTTGGACAGAGGGCTTTGTTGTCCTTTAAAATGTCTTATTTGGCCTGGGAGTTAGCTCAGTGGTTCCGGCCCCTGTCTTGCAAGCGCAAGGACCCGGGTTCAATCCCTGGTAACCACATACAATACTGGGTGTGGAGACTCACGCCCAGCAGCAATCATTACCACATACCACATTGCCAGGGTGTTGGCTCAGCCTGTAATCCCAGCACTCGGGAGGCAGAGGCAGGAGGATTGCTGTGATGTGAGTTTTAGGCTGAACTCAGGGCCAGCCTGAACCACAAAGCGAGACCCTATCTCAGAAAAAAGAAAAAAAAAAGTCTTATTTATCTGTTAAAGCTTCCATTCTTGTATTATGCTCATGAGGGGAGCTCTTTCCCTAAGGGGGTGGCAGGAGGTAGAGACAGATGACTTAAATACAGTACTGAATGTCATGATTTCAGCCTGAGGTGGAAAAGACAGAGAGGCTGGCCCTGCCCTCTTACTCCATCCTCCATCTCCTTACCTTTTACCCTTTCCCAGCTCCCTCTCCTCCCACACAAGTGAGCAGGTCTCCATGCTGACAAAAGGTAAAGGCATCCCACCTGTTTGCTTGAGTGGTGTGAGGCCATCCAAGGCAGTTTAAGGACACTTAGTAGACCATCCAAGGCAGTTTAGGGACACTTAGTGTGCAATGCCAGCATTTGAAGCTGAGGCAGGAGGATTGCCACAAGTCTGAGACCAGCCTAGGCTAGGTAGGGAGTTCAAAGCCTGCCTGAACTACATAATGAGATCCTATCTCAAAAAACAAGCAAACAAAGAAAGAAAAGAAAAAAGTTAAAGGTAGAGCAGCAGTGAGAGGAATGGAGAAGAGATCAGGCTGGGGGACAGTGGGTTCCCTTCCAAGATCTTTGAGCTTCCTGTCTCAGGCCCGAGGACCTCGTGTCAGCAGCAGGGCTAGGCCAGCAGGAGAGGGTGACCTCCTGGGTGACCTCCTGACTTTCCCCTGGAGGCATCCTGGCCTGACTCAGAGCCTCCCCAGGCACCACAGCCCCAGCCACTGAGATCATTTACCTGTGCTGTCCATCCAGCTCTTCATGCTCAGTCCCCACAAACTTCATGAGAGTTTAATCCCATTTAATAGGCAAGATAACTGAAGCTGGAGGAAGAGAAGTGACTTTTCAAAAATCTGGAGGGTGGAGGAGAAAAGGGTCCCAGAGGAAAGGAGGGAGGGAAGGAGGAGCACGCCAGGTCTCTGAGGGTGAGTGAGCCGCAGGCCCTGGGGCTGAGTGCTCACCTGCCCTGTAGGGTTTTTCTCTCTTCCCCACTCCTGCTAGCTCTGACCTCATCATGCCTGGAGCACAGAGGAGCAGCAGGATCCCCACCTGACTCCTGCATTCTGGGAAAGGACGTGTACTCTGCTCTTACCCATAAAGCCCCACACCCGTGTTAAACCCATGAAACATGATTTAACTGGTAGCCAGTGATCTGTTCCCTCCCTCCCTTCCTCCCAGAAGCACAGGTTTCAGAGCCAAAGAAACTTGAGTCTGAATCCTAACTCCTCTGCCTTTAAGTATAAGCAGGACCCTAAACTAGTTACTTAGCCTTCTGGATCTCAGGTTCCTCCCTTGTACACTGGGAGAGTGTTGTGGTACAAGACCTAATGAAAGAGGAAATAGCAGGAGTCATGCTTATCAAGGGCCCACTATGTTCCAGAGTGTTTCATGTGTTACCTTCCGAAGTCCTCAAAACCACCCCAGAAGACTGGCGCTGGTACATCATCATTTTATAGGCGAGAAAACTGAGGCTCAGGTTAAGTAAGTTGCCAAAGCTAGAAAACTGCAGAGTGAGGCTCCTGCCCAAGAGCCTGACTCTTTAGTTCATTGCGATGATCACACCCCACCCCCCAAATGCTGCTTTGAGCTGGTTCAAGATGCCACTGCTCAGCACCGTCCCAGGGCCTGGCACAGCAGCTAACACGTGCACAATCAATGAGTGATGGACTGAGGTACTTGTCAGGGTCCCATGTTCCGGGGGGCTGAGGGGCAATAGTGACCTCAGCAGAGGGACCATCATGACTTCTAGCCACAGGTAAGTTCTGCACCCTGAGAGAGGAACCGGCCCCACCAGCCTCAGCTTCCTGGACCAGTTCACAGAAGAAACCAGACCAGGAGGACTATCAAGTGACAGGTATCAGCACGATAGTCACTTGGCCCCTGACCTGTCACCTCATTTGGCACCTGCCTCGAACACTTGGGCTTCGGTCTTGGGGAAAGTTCCTTTCTCAGTCACAGGAGCGATACCATTACTAAAAATGGCCAGTATCGCTGAGTGTCCAGTGTTCCAAGCGCTCTCAGCTCAGCGCTCCAGTGCTCTCAGCTCCCTCACCTCGGCCTTTGGAGGCAGATGGCAGTTTTATTTCCATTTTACAGATTACACTAGAACTCAGAAAGGTCTGTATGTGCAAAACGGCCCAGCATGTGATGAGCAGAGGTAAAACTTTGAAGCCAGATGGTCAGAGCCCAGGCCAGATGTCTGAATCCCAGAGCTTTCTTTCTCGCGGACACACGTGCATCTGTAATAGGATGCTGGGCCAGGAGCAGGCCGCGCTGCTGCGCTCACAGGTGCTGAATACCTCCACTCCCCTCACGCAAAGGACAGCAAAAGGACACCGTCGCTGCTGCCCTGACGGCCTTCTTGAACGCCACCGCCTGTGAGGCTAGGCGCAGCCGAGAACCGAAGCAGACCAGACAGAGTCCGCTTCACCGATCGTCAGTCCAGGTGGGGAGTGATCCGACTGCATGTCCAGTTAGGAACTGTGATACATGTGAAGAAGGGGAAAAGACAGCCATGGCTGAGGGAGAACGCCTGGGAGGACATGGTACAGCCCGAGGGATCAGAGGTGACACACTCACTCACCTCCATTTCTCCAGTTCCTTAGTCCTCACCAGAGAGGCAGTTACTCCCCAAATCCCTGCGCCTGCTGGGATTTGGGGAGTAAACGGGCTTTTCAACAGGAAAGAGGCTTTTCAATTTGCTCACCACGGAGGAAAAGTACTGCTGTCCACGGCCATTTTGCCGTGAATGGTAGCAAAGAGGCTCTAAAATTCCAGATTCCTGTGACCTCACAGTAAAAGGCAAAGAAAGGCAAATCTTGATGTTTTGTCGCTCTGGGATAAAACAGGAAGGGCAGTGTCCCTTGAGCCGGGATCCGGGACAGAGCTGCGGACCTTGCGGCTCGTCCCAAGCGCTCGGAAATGCGGTGCTCTGTCGCCACCTGGTGGGAGGATAAGATAACGCGGGGGCGGCCCCTCGGGAAGGAGCCGGAGCGCGGCTCCCGTAGGGGCGGAGGCTCCTCCCGAGGAAGGTTTGGGTGACTTCCCGGCAGGGGGGCGGGGAGGAGAAGGAGCGAGGGTGGAAAGCGAACTGCTGCTTGAAAGTCAACTGACTGGAGGCCGACAATGGCCCCATTGTGTCCAGGGCCTTGACCTTGATTTCCTGCCACTCTCATCCCCAGAGTGGCATCACCCGGGTCTGATTGGGCGAGAGTCCGCTCGGCGACAGTGGGCGGACGCAGGGCTGGACGCCCGGCGACCGGCTCGGCTCGGCTCCCGAAGGCCGAGACGCCGCGCAGGCCGCATCCTCGCTCCTGCCACCCTCGGAAATGCGGGAGCGAGTGTGGGAAGGGACCGACCCCGTCACTTCCTCGCTGCTGTCCGCCAGCAGGAGGCAGGCAGCGCGACTCCCCAGAGCTGCGCGGCCCGCTGCTGAAGACCTGCCGCCTGTGAGATCCGCCTCCGAATTCATTCTGGGATCCTTGGACCCGGGCTTTAGCACCTCCCACGTTTAAAAAAAATTACACTGCCTGGTTACACATTCCCTTGTAAAAAGTATTACGCAAGACTGTAAGCTAAAGCTTTATCACAGTCCACCCTCCAAAGACAACGACTGTTGTTTAGTTTCTGTGTGCCCCTCCGGACCTCATTCAATCTTTGATAGGTCGGTTGGTACCTATGAAAATGCAAACTTTAGTGTGCTTGCCCTGTGGCCTCTGTTCCCTAATTTGAAGATGTGGATGATAATAACGGAAATTGCAGAGTTACCAAGGTTACCTGAGGTAATTCAAATGGAAAGCTCAGAACAGTACCTGACACAATGTCGATTATTCTTGGCATTGTTGCAGCTTTTATTGTCCTTGTCACTGAGACCCAGACCCAGTTCTGAGATCTTTATTGGCTACCCTTTCCTCCCCACAAGCCTATTCCTTCTTTCTCCCTTCCCCCTCCTAATGGAACAGACTGTGATAAAAATCTGTGTTCCCTAATGCCTGTGTTTTGTTTTGTTTTGTTGTTAAGCTAGAAAGAGCATCTGGTGTTTTCTGCATATTCTCCCCTTCCCTCCCCTCTCCCATATTTGACCTAGATGCGACCACTCGCCCTACTGCAGAGAGAAACTTCCCATTCCAGGCCAGAGAAAGAGGCAATCACGGCCTGCCTGGTGACATGGGAGTCATGGTGACTCTTCATACAGGCTGTCCTCGAGGCAGGGAAGGACGAGGGTCCTGGGAGAGGCCATGTGGGCCACAGATAACTGTCAGAGCACAAGGCAAGTCTGCAAACATATGTGATGAAAGGCAAGTCACACCACCTCTGGGCCTCCACCTATCGAGGTGTGACGAAAGCTCCAACGTGTAAATGTTGGGTGGCTAACTTGGTCCCTGCAAAGGGACCTGGCTGAGAAAGCTCCAAAAACCTAGTGGTTATTATGTTGTAAACAGCTTATCCTATTTATTTAGCATTTCAAGTTTCAAAGGAAATTAACATCTTTCTTCTCTTTAAAACGAGCTTAGTGTTGGCTGTAGAAAGAAGTTTGGTTTTGATTTATAGATCTCTAGAGAAAGGCAACCAACTTTACCTGGGGTTTCTGTTGAAACATCTGAACATCAACTCCTGGAACTGTTGTTGGTCCGCTAGGGCTGCCCACAGAGCTCCCTCCAGCCAGAGCTCAACAGGATTATCAAAGAACTCTGTTACCAAGAATGCCACCGAAAGACCCTGTGGGAGAGAGGCAGGACCAAACCACTTACTCAGTGAGCACCCTGGGTACCAGCCCTGGGCTGAGTCTGCCCTCTTCTCTGCTTCACAACCAGAGGGGTCCTAGAACACTGCAGTTTTATTTGGGAAAAACACTCATTGCAAATAATGCCTAATATTTACTCAGTGGGTACTAGGTACCAACTGTTTTATAAGACTTCAAATGAGTCTAAGATGAATGAGTCTTGCCCTCAAGTAATTTATTGTCTACTTTGTTTTTTTTATTTTTTTTTTTTACATGTAGTATTTTCTATTTTTTAAAAGTATAATTTACAGGGCCGGGGATTTAGCTCAGTGGTTCTGGTGTCTGCCTTAGAAGTACAAGGTCCTAAGTTTGATCCCTGGTAATCGCATACCACAGTGCCGGGTATGGTAACTCATGCTCATCAGCAATCAGTACCATACACCAAAATGGCAGGCATGGTGGCTCACTCCTGTAATCCCAGCACTCAGGAGGCAGAGCCAGAAGGATTACTATGAGTTCGAGGCATGCCTGGGCTACATAGTGAGCTCAGGGACAGCCTGAACTACAAAACAGCGAGACCCTGTCTCAAAAAAAAGAGTATAATTTACAAACCTTAAAATTCATTTTTCTTAGTATACAATTCTATGAGTTTTACCTGCCTTCATTTGAATGAAGTTGTATAAATGTGTATAAAGTTCTGCATACTTTTTTTGGTGGTACTTGGCAATAAATCCAGCATTGCTTTACGAGTGAGTTGTATCTGCAGCCCTTTTTAAATTTTATTTTGAGAGAGTCTTGGTAAGTTGCCTAGGCTGCTTTGAAGTTGTGATCTTCCTTCCTCAGCTTCCCATGTAGCTAGATATATCAGGGGTGCAGCATCACCCAGAGGAGTTCCATGCACTTTTATCCCACATATAGATTTGTATAACCCTATCAAAACAGATCCCTACATCACCACAGAAAAACTCTTTAGTGCTACCACTTTGCATTCACATCTCCACCTATTTCTTACTTCTGGTCCCCCCCACACCCCACTCACCTCAGCCCCACACCTACTCACCTGTGGCCTATCTCTTCTCCACTCCTCACTTCCCTCCTGCCACAACTACTTCCTTTCTTGTTTCTCTCGCTTGCTGAGCTGGTTTTTCCCTCAAGGCTCTTCTCTCCTCGTCCTCTGACCTGGCGTGTTCTTGCCTGGTTACCCTTATGGTTCAGTTCCTCCCTTGTTTGATTGACACCTACTGTCGTGTCCTTGGAGGCCTTCCTAACGCCAGATGGAGCCCCCTAACCTGCGCCCACCCTCACAGCTCCCTATTAATCTTGGCCCTATTTAATCTCCATAGCATGCGTCTCTGCTCGCAAAGATACTGTAGCGATGGTGGGCTGCTTCCTGTCCTTCTCCCCTGAGGGAAGGTCTGGATTTTTTGAGGCTCATCTCCAGTGCTTCACACAGTAGATGGCTCGTCCAAGCACCAAGAAGTAGCTTGGGAAAGAATGTGTCCAGGGAGCCTCTCGCAAGCCCCTCTCATCCTTTCGCCCTCCCTTTATGCAGCTGTCCCTGTGCTGACCAGGTGGAGCAAGAGGAAGCTCCTCGGCCCATCTGCTGCTTTTAACTGTCCTCTCTCCAAGGCTTCTGGTCACCAGGACTGCAGCCTGGAAGTGTAAGTCAACCTCCAAGGCAACCTCGCCAGCCAGAGCTGGTGTGGGCAGGCTCCTTCCTGACACTCCGAGGGCAGTTCTGAGAGCCGCTCCACACTGCTCCTCAGCGGTCCGAGGTCCCACAATGATGCCCAGTTCCACGGACTGGCTTTCCTGGCTCCTGCTCTCAGATCATGTCTTGAGTTAAGTCACAGGTAAGCCCTTTCTTTACTTTTTTTCTACCTGCAGGTAGGTAGCAGGGATGGAGAAGATCTAGAACAAATACATAAAACTTACAGATTAACTTACAGAAAGGCCAATAATGATTAAGAAAAAGAAGCCAAATTTAACTATAGTGCATGTGGAGGCAGAAACTTGTAACCAGTGGAGTTGGAATAATTAAATATCTGACAGTACAGTTCTGTCCTGACTTCAAGCTATATTCAAAATGGATCAAAGAACTAAATTATTTTTAAAAATTGAAAATTATAAAGCATGTACAGGAAGATATAAGAGAAAACTTTATGGCTTGGGGGCATGCAGCAATGACAGAGAAAACTACTCATAAAAAGGAAAAAAGCATTAATAAAGTAAAAAGATAAGTTACACATTAGAAGTTTTGCAATCCACTTTTATTGCTGTGGGTTTTTTTTTTTTTTTTTTTTTTTTTGAGACAAGGTCTCGCTTTGTAGTTCAGACTGGCCCTGAACACACTATGTAGCCCAGGCCAGCCTTGAACTCACAACAATCCTCCTGCCTCTGTGTCCCGAGTGTTGGGATTACAGGTGTGAGCCCCCACACTCAGCATTATGGTATGTGATTCCTAAGGACTGAACTGGGGTTCTTGTGCTTGCAAGGCAGATGCTGGAACCACTGAGCTAAATCCCCAGCCCTATTTTTCTGTTTTTTGAGACAAAGTCTCACTGTGTAGTTTAGACTGGGCTTGAACTCACTATGTAGCCCAAGCTGACCTAGAATTTGTAATGATCCTCCTTCCTCAGCCTCCCAAGTGTTAGAATTACAGTTGTGCACAACTCTGCAATTCATATGTTTAACAAAAAATTTGTAGGTAGAATCTATTGTGAAATTTCATAACTCAATAATAAGACAAATAACTAAGTTAAAATATATACAAAAAACTAAAAGAAATACCTCAAGAGGATAGGCAGCTATCCCATAAACCCATGAAGCATTTTACAGCATCATTAAGAAAATGTGCACTAAAACCACAATGAGATAAAGAATAGTTTTACCCATTAGAATGGTTAAGACTAGCAATAGCAAGTGTTGGAGAGGATGGGCCACAGCCAACTCCAGCACATTGTTGGCAAGGATGTGAACTGAAACACTCATTGTGGGAAAAAGTTTAGAGGTTTCTTTTTCTTTTCTTTTTTTTTTTTTTGAGACGGTCTTGTTTTGTAGTTCAGGCTGGCCCTGAGCTCAGCCTCAAACTCACATCACAGCAATCCTCCTGCCTCTGCCTCATAAGTGCTGGGATTACAGGCGTGAGCCACCACGTCTGGCACTGTGGTATGTGGTGCTGATTGCTGCTGGGCCTGAGTCTCCACACCCGTCATTGTATGTGGTTACTGGGGATTGAACCCGAGTCCTTGCGCTTGCAAGACAGGCGCTGGAACCACTGAGCTAAATCCCTGGCCCAGGAGAGACTTTTTAAAATCCTTTCCAATGTTATGCTTTTATACCTGTTGCAGTTGTATCATCATGATTCAATCAGGCCTAGGAAGCACAGCTGCACCCTATAATTCCCGGTCATTGTTCAGCCCCATTCTTGACAACTCAAAATCCCTTGTATGTTCCTGTCCTGGCTGGGTAGCCATAGCTCCTGCGTACTGAGCTCTCTGCCTCAAAAATTCAGCTGTGCCTTTTTCCCTCTATGCCCTACCCCCCATGATTTTATGATAATGACCCCATAAAAGACCTGTTAGCCTGTCTGAGAGTTTGCCAGACTGGTCCCTAATGCCAGAGTGTCCCTCTCAGGTTTGTTCTGAAATAGATCTGTCCTGTGGAGCTCTTACTTCTGTTTCTTTTCCTTCCTTCCTAACAATGGGAATGTTTATTTTATACCACAAGATGTTGGAAGTGTTTAACTTTCATTTCATTTTTGACAGGAACTCGCAGCTAAAAGTTTGCTTTAAATCTCAGAAAATTAGGATTTGGACTTTTCAGCAATACTAAAACTGTTAGGACTTTGGCAACTCCTAGAGAAGACTAGATGCATTTTCCATAAAGAAGTGGACATGAGTCTTCTGGAGAATGTGGTGGGATGTTATGGTTTATATCCAGAAGCCCCCCAAAACTTCATGTACTCAGATGAGGCTTTTATGCATGGGAAACTGGATCCGTGCACTGATGGGTTTTTTCCTGGGTGTGATGCTGGAGGCGAAGTCTGCTGGGAGGCGGTGGGTCACTGTGGGTTTGACCTGGATATTCAGAGTCTGCCAAAAAATATACACACACTTCAGCATTTTGCCATACTAATAAATGTCTGGAAGTTAATGGCCACCATCTTGATCAACTCTTATAAATGTAAGGCCAGGCCAGAGACCTAGCTCAGTGATTCCAGTGTCTGCCTGGAAAGCTCAAAGTCCTGAGTTCAATTCTCCATACAACATATCACAGTGCCAGGCATGGTGGCTCATGCCTGCAGTCCCAGGACTCGGGAGGCAGAAGCAGGAGGATTGCTGTACAGTCCTTGGCACATGACACTCAGCAAATATTTGAATGAATATGTGGACTTAATATCCCTTTCACTTTTGCTTCTTATATGCCAAATTATTATTGACTCATTTTATAGCCTGGGCTACATAATGAGTTCAGGGCCAGTCTGAACTACAAAGTGAGACCCTGTTTAAAAAAAAAAAAAAAAAAAATATATATATATATATATATATATATATATGTATGTATGTATATGCCAAAGGTAACTTGTGTTAATCTCATGATATCTCAGAGCTGAGGATGTAGCTCAATGGTGCTGCCACCAACCTGGCAAATGCAAGGTCCTAAATTTAATCCCCAGTTCTGGAAAAAACAACAACTACAACCTCATGATATCTCAATAAATTTTTTTTAAAATTATCTTTATTGGTACATTAAATATACACATCATGATTGCACTCCATAATGGGGATTTGTACCAGTATAAGACACAACTTAATTCTCATTTTTTCCCATAGCCCCACCTACCCTACCACCCCCCCATATATATAAAATTTGTTTCCTTACTTTTTTGTTACAATCTCAACATATCTCAATAAATTTAGTGTTAAAATATTTATACTAACTTTTCTTTTTCTAATATATATATCTTTCTTCCTACATGCCATGTCATGAACTGCTTCTCTTCTGTGATGCCCCTCTGCCCTGCCAACCTGCCTTGGAACCAGCAATCGAAGGACTGAAACTTCTATAAACAGTGAGCTAAATAAACCTCCTTTCACTTGTGGGTGTCAAGCATTGCATCCCAGAAACAAGAAAGTAACTGAAACAGCTTATTATTTAGTAATAAAAAGAAACAAAATACTGATAAAGGCCACAGCATGGATGAACCTTAGCCACACTGTCCTGAATGAAAGAAGCCAGACCGAGGGTCACCGTGTACGATTACATTCAAGTCAAAACCAGGCTGGGGGAAGGGAGGCGAAAATAGACATAACTGACAAGCTGACGTGAGCAGGCAGAGACCATCCTGGACCCAGGTGTGAGGGCAGGGACGGGCAGGGGAAAGTGCCAGGCTCAGCCAACAGGTAATTGGGCTGCCCCAGTCAAGGAAAAGATCTGAAGAGTTTGAGGTGCTGAGGGCCATAAATGTCATTTTCATGTGCTTCTTCTCCCTGGGAGGGCTTGATAGGCAGGCAGAGCCACAGGCCCTGGTCCCTGGGGTTGAGAAGCAGAGGATAGAGGATGGAGGCCAGGGATGGATACAGAATAGAAACTATGCCGTTGCCCCACTTGACACAGAAAGACTCCATACTCTGCAGGCTGCCTGTGCCACCTCTCTCAGGGCTGAAGCCAGGGGCAAAATGGCACGCTTTCATCTGAACTATGATGGCAGCAGCCCGGGGATCTACCCAGGTGGCATCTGGGCATTAGGTTCAGGATGTGACAGCTTTCACGTCTACTGCTGCAGCTGAAGGATGGTAGTGGAGTGGCCCCGGCAGTCACAGGGACTCCTGATTATCTCTTGGAGGAGCACATAAGTAATGAGAACACAGATCTGCCTTTCCCCTTTAGGGAGTGGATGGATTTGGCTGGCGGAAGCTCTAGCCAATTCACTAGACAGTGAATTGGAGATGCAGTAACTGGAGAACAAGTTCTGTGCAAAGGCATCGGCTCTCTCTGGTGCTATTGCTATTCCCACTTTATAGATGAGAAAAATGAATCTTAAAGGGGTTCAGTACACTGGGCTGGGTGGGTCTAAAGGGGAGAACATAGGAGAACCAGGACCAGAACACAAGTCTCTATATACTGATAATCACAACATTGCCCAGCCTCCCCGAGTGGAAGAAGTCACTGTATAATCATAAATGATCTTCCAAATAAGAGGATGAGGTGAGTACAAACTTTCTTTCTTTCTTTTTTTTTTTTTTAGGTTTTTTGAGACAGGATCTCGCTTTGTAGTTCCAGCCGGCCCTGAGCTCAGCCTCTAACTCACATCACAGCAATCCTCCTGCCTCTGCCTCCCGAGTGCTGAGATTACAGGCGTGAGCCACCACAACAGGCACTGTGGTATGTGGTACTGATTGCTGCTAGGCATGAGTCTCCACGCCCAGCATTGTATGTGGTTACCGAGGATCGAACCCGGAGTCTTTGCACTTGCAAGACAGGCGCTGGAACCACTGAGCTAAATCTCCGGCCGAGTACAAATTTGCTTTACCTTCTATCTTCCAAAAGCCATGTACTAGTCTTTTTTGTGTGTCTTCCAAAGGGGAGATTCCCAGAACCCCGAGGAACCAGGAATTAGAACATCATAGTGCGAGTTGACTCGCAGGGACCTAGCCAACAGGACTTGCCCGGATCTTCCAAGAATCTCACAACAGTGCCACATGCCTCGGCTTTATCCAAGCAACAGAAGGTGGTGGTGGAGGCGGTGGCGGCAGCAGCAGCAACAGCAAATCTGTCCCTGCTGCACTGGAGAGCTGTTTTGCTCTAATGAAACACACATGGTATATGGTTGCAAAGTTACTATCTTGAGAACAGATAGAAATGGTTTTTTTCCCTGTGCCAGATTTCACTTCCTTTTCTGAAACAATTCTTATAGTAAACAGAGGTTTTCTGATCTTGTTAAGATCCGAGGATGAGAATTCCTTTACACTTTTTAAGTAAGAATATTATCTTGGAGGGTTTCAGCCCATTGATGGTACAAATGTTTTTCAAATATGGAAGCCATTCTGTGTTTTCCCCCTTCTCCCTCCAAAGGCCAGGACAGGAAGAGGAGCTGCCACTGCCTGGTGACCAGCTCCATCCCAGTGACAGACCACCCTGATGAGGAGACCTCCACATGTGGCCCTGCAGCTCCCATCCTTTGGGAGATGGCCTGGAGAAAAGGAAAGGCTTGTTGAGTGTGGGAGGCCGCTGGGGGGAGGCAGTGAGGAAGGACCAGGAAGTGAGTAGAATGTGACTTTCAGGAGGAGAATTATTTTGAACCAACTCTTATGTGCTGACAGCATAATGATCATTATTAGGGCCTCAGATATAACATGGAGCCCGCCCCAAAGTTAAATTTTCCCTTTCAGATAAGCGTCGCCTGTCAGCCCAGCGTAAGATGGTTCTGTGCCAACCTCCTCCGCAACAGGGAGCTAGAAGGCTCCAGCTGGTCCCTCCCCGGTACCTTTCATTAAGGTCTTGAATTTTTAGTAATTAAGGGCCCTATTTTTCTACTTTAATCTTTTAAAATCAACCTGAGGAAGACATTGTATAAGCAATACAGATGCATTTGTAGTTCTCTACCACATTTAAGGTTGTGGTCTGGAGTCCTACCTTGTGAGGGACCTTCCTGGTTGCAGTAAGACCTGTAACAGAAGGAAAGATCTATGACCTGAATTATGCCTGGGCAGATTTATTTGGTGTTCACAGTACTTCATAAACTAGTTTTCATATAAAAATCATGTTTTCTGGCTTCTCAAAACAAAACAAAAACAAAATCAGAAGACCTGGCCACACTGAGCTGTGCATGTTTCTCAAGACAAGTGCCTCGTGCTCCATAACAGTTGTTGTCTCTGAAACTATTTTCTGGTTAATCACAGCTCCTTCCACTCTCCATAATTTTCCCTTATACACCCCAAAGAGCAGCTATAAACCGAAAGGCAGGTATGGGTCTCGGGTTCCAGCACTGGCCCATCACTTACTTCCTATGGCCCCATAAACATGTGTCTGCCTCGTTCTGAAGCCCGTTTTTAATGCTCAGAAACAAAAACAGTGAGGTGATGTACGTGGAGCCCTGGCAGAGACTAGTGTAGAAGCACTTGCTCAGGATTTGCCGGGCACGCTTATGGGTGTATATTATCCATTCCTGCCAGTACACAGAAGAGACTTGAAGACAAGTGTACAAATGGATGCACACGTGACAATCTAGGCTTCATACAAGCAAAATTTTAAATATTTTATTGATTCCTATATCCCTGGACCTTAGTACAGTCCTTGGCACATGACACTCTGCAAATATTTGAATGAATATGTGGACTTAATGTCCCTCTGACTTTTGCTTCTTATATGTCAAATTATTATTGACTCATTTTATAAATATAAATGTAAATAAACTTACAAGCTTATAGTTCTAATTTATTTCTTTTGTTATTTCTAACATAGATGTGGATTGGCTTTCTCATTTTTTAGAACATTAAAAAGCAAGGAAATGCCTCGGAGTCAATGAGAATTTCATTGCTATCAGCTGGGAGAAAAATGCCTTTTCCTCTAGGGCTGCCTTTCTCAGATCGCTATCTGGAGGCTGGGCCACTCAGGAATCCGTGCTTCAAAAAGTCACAATTAGGATCCTGTGCATTTGTGTAGTGCCTCTCGAACCCTCTGGGTGCTGTGTGGACACATTTGGAGCACTGAGTGCTTCCTGAAGCATCTTTCTCAGAGGTGATACTTTGCGAGGAGAGTGCACTTAAGGAAAAATCTATGGCAGGTCCTGCTCCTTCTCTCCACAACCTCTCCCTCTGAGAACCGAGTCTGCTCCCTGTTAGACACTCCTTTCTTGAAGAACATGAGATGGTAAATTGACTCCCAAGTGAATATGGGGGATGAAATATTGTGTGGAGTCTTCAGGAACTTTCAATAGGCTGTGACTTCAGTACTGCTTGCCTGTAGGGGTCAGCTGAGTTTCTTGTTTGCTCAGCATCCTTTTCTCCTCCTTCTAGGAACTAAACATCAACCTTTCCACACTTTTATCTGTGAAATTTGAAAGACACTGAGTTCACTTCCAGCTCTAGGACAGAATATGGAATCAGCTGAAGTGTCACATCCCCAGCCACAGCCCCATGTTGAGAGGAAAGCAAGGTCCTCAATTGAAACTCCATTCTGGAGCTTTTAATATATTTATAGGAAACAGAAAGATTTCATCTGGTGGGACATTTTACTGCGATAGTGAAATTCTGACACACTCTGAGGGACTATCTGAGAAAGATGTCCTAAGTGAACAGCCCCAGACAGATTCCTGTTGATGGCATTTGAGTGCCTGGATCCCGCTAAACTGAAGCCCAGATTTACTCTTGGATTTTTGTTTCCTGAACTAAACTAACTAAAGAGCTCTCCCTCTTTACCTTGTTTAAATAGCATTTCAGCACTTAAAAATGAAGAGATTCTTGATTAGCCAGTTGGAATTTTAAAAAATGTAGATCGAACAGGATGTTGTAGTACATGCCGGAGGTCCTAGCACTTGGGAGCCTGAAACAGGAGGATCACTGCAAGTTCGTGGCTCGCTTTGCTTACATAATGAGTTCAAGACCAGCCTGAACTACACAGTGAAACCTTGTCTCACAAAACCACTAAATCAATAAAGAAGAAGGAAAAGGTATAAAACTGTGAGGCCCATTGCTCAGGTGAAAATCCAAACCTTGAACTATGCTTCTCCCCATTAGAACAGTAGACTAGGAAGCAGTAGGAGAAATATAATTACTTTTCTCATTTGTTAACACTCCTCCATGAAAGATGCCCATTCTTCCCCATTTTTGTGCACGTGGGCTGACTACATTCATTTGCTCTCTTTCCAGATCTGCTGTTTGTTGGCTTCCCTTTGGGTGTGGGGAGACATTGAAATAAGCCAGAGGCCAGATCTTGGCAAACTTCTCCAATCCTTTAAAACTCTGTACTTAGGGGCCGGGGATTTGGCTCAGTGGTTCCGGCACCTGTCTTGCAAGCGCAGGGACCCGGGTTCAATCTCAGAAACCACATACAATACTGGGTGTGAAGACACACCCAGCAGCTATCAGAACCACATACCACAGTGCCGGGCGTGGTGGCTCACACCTGTAATCCCAGCACTCGGGAGGCAGAGGCAGGAGGATTGCTGTGATGTGAGTTACAGGCTGAGCTCAGGGCCAGCCTGAACTACAAAGCGAGACCCTGTATCACAAAAAAACCCACAACTCTGTACTTAACTGAGGGCAATGCTGCTAGTGTTTGCTATTAAGTCTGTGAGCACCAAAAAGATGTTTGATTTGTGTAGCATGTACAGATTTTCATTAAATAGGGTCATATCTGCGTTCAGGCTACAACTCCTACACATGGACCTTCAAGTGGACAGGATTTCTCTTTCTCAGGAGGGGTGGCTTCTAGTCTCAGATCAGCCCTTCTTCACCCTTTAGGACTGCACTCTGCTGTGGTTCTCTTTCCCTCACGACCCAGGCTCAGTATTGAACCAAATGATTCTTTACCTCATGTCATTCCCATTTCTCTTTCAAGGGACTTCAGTGGTTCCTTATAGTTTTTACATGGAGTCTGTCTTCTGCTTAGCCCTTGATGAAACTAATACTACTGATTAAAGGTAACATTTTAGAGTACTTCCTGTGCCCAGCCTTGTGGGTTTCTCGGTTAATCCTGAAAGTGACACTATAAAGCAGAATGTAAGAACACACAGAGAGATGTTAAATAACTCGCCCTAGGTCATGTGGCTGGTAAATGATAGCACTTGAATGCATCTCTTGTATGGCGTGTGTCTGGATGTCCCCCAAAGCCCTATGACCATAGGTGGGACCTTTTGGAGGTGGTTGGATCCAAGCTGTGTAATGCTGGGATAAAGGATGTGGTGCTGGGATGGATTTACCAGTGCTACAATCAAGAGTGTAAGTAGTACTCGCCCTAGGGGAGGATAGTGTGGATGATACATAAGGGACAGAAAGAGCTGTTATGTTGCCACCTATTGCTTGTTGCTTATTGCTGCCCCTGGTATGGCTTTCCTCTGCAATGCCCCTCTGCGATGCCACGCTGCCTTGGAGCTGGCCGATTATGGACTGAAACCTCTACAAATTACAAGCTGAAATACACCTTTCTTCCTTTAACTTTGGGTGTTATGCATTTTGTCTCAGAAACAAGAAGAGTAAATAAGACAAACTGTCATGAGCTCAAGGTTTTAGACTCCTTACCAGAATAATCTGCTGTCTCCATACTCCTCTACAAGCTGCTCTGTCTCTATTTTATTCCTCTCTGCTCTCTGAGTTCCGCAGGCCACGTCAGCTGGTCTTGTGGCTGAATAAGAATACTCAGTATTCTATATCTATTGTCTTGGCTTATTTGTTCGGTCATTTCATCATTAATTCATTTATTCATTCAACAAAGCATCCATCAGGGTGATCTTATGTCCATGTAACTTCACGGTTATTTTTGTTCATTCATTCATTCATTCATTCATTTTATCCATTTAACAAATATTTACTAAGCCTTTAATGTGGAAGCGCAGGTTGTCCCTGTGACCACAATACTTTCTTTTCACACTAATCCTCCAAGTCCTGCCTGTCTTTCAAGACTCTGCTTCAAGCCTTTCCTTCCGTACATCTTACTTTGGCCAATCAGCTGGCATGCCCCCCCACACACACACATGCTGAGGGCACAGAAGGGCATGACATAGTTTAGGATTCAATTTCACTGCAGCCTGGCAAGGTCATATTCTGTCTCATCTTTCCATCAGGTCAGATGTCCGGAGGACCAGGCCGGGTGCACGCTCTTTTCCTATCCACCACAGGGGTTGAGTGCACATCAAGCACCCCACAAACACTACTTTCACTTTTTTGGTGGGAGGTTATTAAACCCTTTTGGGGGGAGGATACTGAACTCCAGCCCACCAAAAAACACTTCTGTCAGTTGAGTGAACAAATGGGATGCAATAAAAATATAATGGGTTTTAAAATAGCCTTTAAAAAATATTACTAAGGCACTGGATGGTAGCTCAATGGAGGAGCACTTGCCTAACATGCACAAGGTCCTGGATTCAATTTGAGGACTGAAAACAAATTATGAACCTAAGTTCTCTCATTGCCCTGAAATTCACTTAAAGTGTATGATAGTCTTGTAAAGAAGGTATTATTATCCCCATTTTACAGATAAGACTGAGACTTGCCCATGTTCATAAATGGATAACCCTCAGGGCACTGACTCCCAATCCCTGTTCCATGCCACCTCTGCAACCCTTGGGTGGTTCTTCCAAGTGAACATATTTTGAAAAGCCTTAGCAACATCTGTGGCTAAACAGACTTTCACATAAAATATGCTTTACTTGTACTCAGACATCTGTGACATTTCCAGGCATGGAAACCCACTGTTTTTTTTTTTTTTTTTTTTTTCCCCACTGCTGTTTTGAAGAAACACCAGCAACTTGGCCTGGCCTACTGCTTAGTCCTGGAACTAAGGGGCAAGCTCCAGAAGAAAGCCATGTGAAAGGTGCTCCTTGGTTACATCTCTGATCCTTGGAGGTTGCCAGTGACATTCCCTGAGTCTTCACCTACTCATGTGAAGAGTGATGGAGGTGAGGTGGGGGTGGGGAAGATTCTGGTTTTCCTTCAGTAGTTATATTTTCACCCAACCACCTCGAAAAAGGGAAGCGGCTGGAAACGTTATTGGAAATGTGCTAAGCACCCCCCCCCCCAGCATGGCTCCCGTATGTCCCAGCTGCCATATCCAGCTGCCAGGATCACATTCTTCCCCTCCAAGGCAATTACTCATCCTTTACCCTCCTGCTCCACCTTGCTCGCTCCAGATTAGAGGCTTGGAGGTATGTACTCTGGGCCTGGAAACTTCAGCCACGAAGCCTTCCTTTTGTAATGCATACTGTCAGTGTAATTATTATTGTGCCTGCTTCTGCTTTTTTCTCTGCATTTGGTGAAAGTGGCTCTTCACCACGCCAGTCATACAAGGTGGTTTTGGGGTGCACAGGATGCCCTTTATTCCTCCAGAAAATCAACAATGTTGCTGTTCTCTGCCAGCCTGCTGCTTGGTCCTGCTGGCGGTCAGCTGCCAGTTGCTAGTTGCTGCCTCCTTTCTCTCAGTCCTCAGGTCTGTAGCCTCTCAGCACCCCTTGCCTATTGCTGCCAGCCTTCCTTCCTCTTTTTACTCTGTCTCCCTTTCAAATCACTGCCTGCTTCTTCTTTCTCTGAGATCCTGTCTTCCTTCCCCTGAAGTAGTGCTCAAACCTCATTCCAGCTCAACTCCCTGTCACCCACCTTCAACTGGAGTTCTCTTCCTCAGATCTTCAAGAGGCCCAAGAAGTCTGCCTCTGCCAGGTGCTCATCATCTGGAGGCCTGCTATTCTCTCCTTGGGACCTGGACTCATATTTTCAATCTCTTTTCTCCTTTTAAATTCTTTCTGTCTGAAGCCATGATTTCCCCCAACACATAACTTTTTCCCATTTATATTCTAATTTTTTTTGGGGGGGTTTTGTTTTTTTGGTCTTTTTAGATAGGCTCCTGCTCTATAGTTCAGGTTCACATTAAACTTACTAGTCCACACTGGCCTCAGCCTCCCCAATGCTGGGATTATAGGTGAGACTTGCCCATGTTCATAAATAGATAACCCTCAGGGCACTGACTCCCAATCCCTGTTCCATGCCACCTCTGCAAATGCATATACATTTATTTTAAAAACAAATTAGAGTCCAGCATGGTGGCATATGCCTGTAATACCAGGACTGGGGATAATGAGGCAAGAGGATTGCCATGAGTTCAAGGACAGTCTGAACTACATAATAAGTTCAAGACCAGCAAGACCCTATCTCAAAAGAAAAATGTATAAAAGTAAAAAGGTGCCACTAAAATGAAACAAGTAAATAATAAATTATGCAAGCCACATGTGTATATGATAAAACACAGCCAGTATAGGTTGAAGTAAGCAGTATTTCTCAAACTGAGCCTTCCAGGGGGTGTTTCACTTTCATATCATTTGTTTAGATTTTCATAGTCTATTTGGGGAGACAGAGGAGTCACAAAAGTACACACAGCATTAGAGCAAGCAAGAGAGGGGATCTGGATTGAAAAGACCCTCCCCTGTGATAGTGGGGAGGGAATTCTTTCACTGGATCTTAGAAGGCCATGTCTCAATCAGCCTGGCATCATCTGGTGTTTAGAAGTTAATTGTACAGTAACTTCTTGTTCTAAAACAGTGCATCCTGAAAGAGAAGGACAACATATATGAAACTTCCATAGCTGTGCAGGTAGTAGAATAAAACTGAAAGTCAGCACAAGTGAAAGGATGAATCAAGTAGTGGTCTCAAACTGAGGCCTCTGTAGGATATTTCATCTTCCTTTGACTTGTTTACATTTCCACGGTCTGTTGGGGAATATTGGAGAGTCACAAGATGTGGACATATTATAGCAAGCAAGAAGAGGAGTTTGGACAGAAAATCTATTTCTTTCTCTTTTTTGTTTTTTTGCAGTGCTGAGGATCAAAAGCAGGCCTTCACACATGCCAAGATAGTGATCTATTACTGAAATACATCTCGGTTCAGAAAATCAATTTCTAAAGTGAAAAATTAAAAATCATCACAAGTGGACTTGCAAGCTTGTCTAGGCTTTGGTCCAGGAGCGTTTCCCTTCCTGTGGGAATAAGAGATATTTGGGACTGGAAGTCTCAGGCATCGAAGAAAGTCTTAATTACATCCTCCCGCACTGGCCACACTACTGCAGCGAGGTTTATGGAGAAAGTTGATCCAGAGCAATCCAGTTAGCAGCCTCAGTCCTGGTCTTGTGTGGTGCAGCTCGAAGGTAAACCGAGTCCAGCCGAACCCACAGAGAGACGATGCGAAGGGGCAGCAGCCCACACCAACCCGCTGGGACCCTGCCTTCCTCCCAAGCGCCTGCACCTGTGGCAAGGGATATCGGGCTGGAGTCCAGGAGAGGCGATCCCGGCCGAGGGGGCGCCAGCCGGAGGCTCAGGGGTCAGTCACAGCGTGGCGGGTGCAGGGACCCAGAGGCCAGCCTCGCGGCCGGGCGGCGCCGGCTGCCCTTGAGCGCTCGCGTCCGCGCCTCTGAGGCCGCCGCCGGCAGGCGCCCACCCCACTGGCTCCCGTAGCCCCGCCCCGCCCCGCCCCGCCCCGCGCGTTGCCAGGGAAATCAGGTGACTAGCGGCTCGCGGCGCTCGGGGCGGCTGTGACGTCAGGAGCGCGGAGCTCTTCGCTAACTCGCGGCAGGTGCGGCGCTTTCAGTGTCCAGCTTGGCCAGTTCCCGTCGGTGTCGGCCAGAGCACTACTCCGCCGGTTCGTGGAGAGGGGAGCAGAGGTGAGGCGAGGCAGACCCGGGCCGGGCCGGGCCGGGGCCCCCGGAGACCCAGGAGGGAGGAGGCGCCGGCAGAGCCCGGGGCCGGGGGCGCTCCGGGAGCGCGGCCGCCCGACGCTAGCCCACGGGAGGCCGCGGCTGCCCTGCGGGTGTCCTGTCCGCCCGGCTTCCGGGCAGTGGGCTGAGGGGTTCCTTTTTTCTGCTGTCTGGCGTCGCCCAGTCGTCGGGCTAGGAGCGGGCTTGCCCCACCCCATCTCCGGGGACGTCCGCCTCTGGCTCCAAGTTCTGAGGCGCTGCGGTGCGAGCTCGGAGTCGAGCCTGCGGGCCGCGGGAGGCCTCCGGTGTTGGGAGCCAGGCGAGGTGGGCGCGACGGAGGGGACACCCAGCCGGGCGCTCAGAGACGCTGTTGCGGATCGCCCCTGACCGCTGCTGGGGGCGCACAGTTAGGATCTAAGAAGACCTGTTGGAGACAGAGGTCTGAGGGGTGGAGGCGTAGGAGGGGGAAGAGGGACCTCCAGAGAGAGAGACCTTGAGCCTTGCACTGGAGGTAGAAGAAACACGATTTGGTGACTGAGTGCTGAGTGTGTTTGGAGGGGAAAGTTGGGAGAATTATGTTAGAGCTGGTTAGAAAAAACTTGGAGTGCCCAGCTGTCGCCTGAGGTTTTATTACCATTCACTTCTCCAACCACCAGCCTGGTGCTAGGCACTGAACTCAGGGCCTTGCCCAATACTAAACAGACACTACCTGCGAGCTACATCCCCAGTCAGCCCTTTTATATTTTATTTTGATAATAGGTTATCCCTCCCTAAAATCCTCAGGGTGGCTTCGAATTAGATTCTCCTGCTCTGGCCTCCTGAGTAGCTGGAATTACAGGTATGTGCCACCACGTCCAGTCTGAGTTCACATATTGGCTGGATTGAGGTGGAGAAACTTTATGATGCGGCGTCACCGAGGTTGGTGTGACAGTCTAGAAAAGAAGTGACAAGATCCAAACTCTTTTCCGATGGGAATCCTGGAACCCTGCTTGTGAAGTATTTACTCCAGACCCAATGGGGTGTAGGCAGCTAGGTGCCCCCTAACATCCCACCCTTTGTCAGAGGATATTTAAAAAACTTTAACGAGAGAGAACACACCAGGCAGCTCATTTTTCTTGTATCTCATCTGACTAGATTAAATGATTGGATGAGAGCTGTACTCCCCTCCATATACATGGTGATTGTAAGGTCCATAGCACTTTGCCCTTCAGGGTTTCAGTGTCTGGCATCCCTAGTGTGAAATCCAAATGCCAGGTGAGTGGTAGGAGGTGAGTGGTAGGAGATATAATGGTGAAAAGTTATTAGAAGAGAATCAGAGGGCTGGGAATGTAGCTCAGTCCTTTCCTATTAGCTCCTCTTAGTTTATGAGCTTCTCTGTAAGTTACTTAAATGTTTCCTGTGCTTTGATTTTGGTTTTGGTTTTTTTGAGACAGGATTTTGCTAAGTACTAGTTCAGATTGGCCTTGAACTCACTATGTAGCCCAGGCTGGCCTTGAGTTTGCAGCTATCTTTCTGCCCTCACTTATTGTGTGCTGCGATTCCTGGAACAGGCCCCCCATCTGGGGCAAAATTGCTTACATTTCCTCAGAAACAGGAAAAGACGTTTTTGTTACGTAAGGAGGCATGATTTGTTGATTTATAGCTGTTCCCAGCCCTAAAGTATATTGCAGCTGTGACCAAAGATAATACCCAACTACCCATTTTACATTCATGCTTTAAGAGTTTGTTTTTTGGGAAGAAGTGAAATGGCTGAACCTTACAGCAATTTGTATTGTATTTGTTTGACTCCAGAAAACAGATTTGGACCTCTAGGGAGCTTGCACAGTAAAAGGGAGTTTAGGGAATTGCTGAGAACTTAGGAGCATGGCTGCAGCTGGTTTGTGCATAAATGTAGAAACGAGCGCAGCACTCCAGGGAGAGCAAGTCCAGAATGTAGAGGCCTGGGGAAAGGGAACTTCAGTCAGTTCAATGAAATCGTTCTCTATACAAGAAACCCCAAGATAGGTGATTTTTTAAAAGTTCTGAGGTATATAAAAGGCTACAGTTGTTTATAAGGAAGTCTGAGCAAACTTCCATGAGAGTCTCTGGAAATTAGATGTCTTGGCCATATTTTTTAAAAAGCTGTTCATAGTCCCAGTTACTACCAGCTGTGGTAGGAAGATCACATAAGCCCACTAGTTCCCTATCTTAAAACACCTAATTAAAGAAAATGTAAAATAATTTTTGTTAGCTGTTTTCTATACCTCTTTGATCATGTTTGAGTTGGACAGCTAATTATACTTCTTTGGAAACATTCCACCCCTTCCTCCCCCAGACACAGTAACTATGTACTGTCAGGGCAGTTAAGTAGGCCAAGGGTTTTTGGAAATTTTCCGCTTCCATTCACCCCCACAAGTTTTCTCACTGGTAAAGGAGTTAAGGCTTCATTGTCAGGCCAAAAAAAAAAAATGTTAGTGTGTTTCCCTGAAATACAGCTATGCTAAACAACAGGGCTGGCTTGCAAGGGAAATGATCTCCCTTGGGTGGCATTAAAACCGAGAGGCAGGGATAGAGTGGGGTGTGGGCTGGAACATTCAGAGCCTTCACCTTTGTCACTCAAGGCCCTGGACAGGCCACACCTTTCTTGGTACAGAAACATACCTTGATTTTGAACCACATAATCAGAAGTCTTCAGAGTGGTAGCAAGGAGAATTAATGAAAGATAAGATGAAAGCAGACCTCCAAAGTGAACTGTTTTTTGGGGGAGGGGTTGATTTTCTGAGACAGAGTCTTGTTATGTAGCTCAGGTCAGCCTGAAACAGTGATCCTCCTGCCTCAGTCTCCCAAGTGCCAGGATCACAGGTGTGTGCCACCAGCCTCAGGCTCAGACCATTTTAATTTTTGGGAGAACGGTATATTTTGAAGTAGAAGTTATAAACTGTTTTTAAAAGCGTCATTCAAATTCTGAGGCCTTTTTGCAATTTTTTTCCCATGGCGTCTATAAATTCAGCCTATAATCAAGATCTCGAGGCCTGAGGTTAAGTGAATGTTTGTATTTCATGTGTAAATAAGCTCAGATTGTTCAGTACCTCTTTTAGTCTTTAACTCTGGTTTTGCCTCTTGTGTGTGCCTACAGGGAACCAGTAACAGCATTGGCTGTGAGGTTGGCAACTCTCTATCCAGCATCCTTTTAGTAGTAGTGTTATCAGAAATTGTCTCAGCCCTAAAAAGTGTTAGTCATTAAGCTTGTCAGAGACAAAAGTAGATAATAATACTTAGCTACCAGTCCTGCTGCAAAGTTTAGTAGAGTCTGGAGTGCTTGTTGAGCACCCAGGGACTCTATGGAGCCATGACATTCAGCTCTTAGACTTCTGACATTTCCTGGCCAGGTGAGCTCCTATACCTGAAGGAAATTCAGATAAAGAAACTTCCTGTTTTCCTCAAACTGAGCCTAGTACTGTATTCCAGGCCTCCAACTCCTTGCTCTTGAGCAAGGCTATTAATTGGCTTGGCTATAAAATGAGAGTCAGCAATTAAAAAGTAGCCATATAGAAGCAAGGGAATTGATGTGAGTTCACCCTTCAGTCTCACAACCAGAAAGCTTCACACTACTTTCAGCCCCATATACAAAGGGCTTTTCCAAAGGAAGTGAGCTCGGATTGATGTCTTTATAGTTTTTAGGAAACATATGTGGGCTGTTAATACTGATGATCTCTGATTTATGATGGATTGACTTAATACTTTTCTACTGTATGATAATGTAAAAGTGTACCCATACAATCACTCAGTTTTTCCTGGTATTTAACAAATTATAAGAGATAAGATATTTAGCATTTTATCATAAAGTAGATTTTGAGTTAGATAAATGTTCTGAGGACATTTAAGATAAGTGAGGCTAAGCTACAGTGTTCAGTTATTGCAATATTTCCAAGTTATGATGAGTTTATCAGGATGTAAGTTAAGAAGCTTCTGTGTTGATTTTAGTCCTCAAAGCCAGATCTAAGAAACTAGATGGGTTTTCACGTCTAAAGCAAGAGAGACAGTGGTGTGACTCTGGTCTCTGGGTAGCAAGCCCACAGTATGACTTTGCCACAAACAAGGACTGACGTATATTTTTTTGAGCTCTCACTAGCAGGTTTAAGGGAGTGTTGGTAATCATTGTGTGAGACAGATTACTCTATCTGAATTTACTTATTAGGGAGTCATCGTTACTCAGGTGCCTATCACTAATTCCCTGATGATTTAGGAATTGTTAGGTAGTCTCAAGAGCACTCCACAAAAAAAAGGTCATAACTGAAACAGTGTTCAAAGAAAGGCATGGAATTGGTTAAACAGCAAAGGTATTTGGGGAGGAGATCTAGGAAATATGCTTGCCCTGTGCCATATTTAATTCTAATGATGAACATAGTACTTTACCAGTCATCTTTCAGCATCTTGTCAGTGTCTTAGGCGGTTAGATTGGGGAGATTAAGTGTGAGACATCTGTAGGAGCATACTTATCTCTTGAGTCCTTGTCATTAAGCCGGAGCTTGTTGTTTTCCTGCTGCCATTAGTCTCCTGGACACTACAGACTGCTGGCCTTCCAGCATTTCCTCCCCAACACTGTCCTCTCTGAAGGTTTCATTGCTTCCAGGGAAGCATATTTTTGCTTCACTAACTTTGTGGGGTTTTTTGGTTTCTAGTTTTGTTTTGTGGGGCTGTACTGTGATTGAACCCAGGGCCTTTATTCTGGGCTACATCCTCAGCCATTTTTTATTTTTGATTTGAGGCAGTCTTGCTGAGTCACTCAGGTGTCCGGGCTAGGCTTTAATTTGCATTCCTCCTGCTTCAACTTCTCAGAGTGCCGGGATTACAAAACTACATTGCCAGGTCCAGCTCTGGTGCTGCTAACTTTGTTGAACTGTTCTTAGTGATCTTTAATATCCAATGGTGGCTATATGAGAAACTCCAGTGAGAAGTGGTTGTAAAGAAGAATTCCAAGGTCGGGGATTTAGCTCAGTGGTTCCGGTGCCTGTCTTGCAAGCGCAAGGGCCCAGTAACCATATACAATACTGGATGTGGAGACTCACCCCAGCAACAATCAGTACCACATACCACAGTGCCGAGCGTGGTGGCTCACGCCTGTAATCCCAGCACTCCGGAGGCAGAGGCAGGAGGATTGCTGTGATGTGAGTTGGAGGCTGAGCTCAGAGCCAGCCTGAACTACAAAGCAAGACCCTGCCTCAAAAAAAAAAAAAAAAAAAGAATTACAAGTGTTTTTCACACTTCATTTACATTACACTTACATAATTTTTATCTTATCTCCAGATCATCCTTACTAATAGTGAAGTAACACTTTTCTTTAATTTTTTTAATCCTAAGATTTATTTATAAAGGAAACTGTATTCTTGTTTTAAATTGAAAACTGTTATATCACGTTACAAATAGAAGGTAATATAAAAAGTTAAAATGAAATTATTTGTTAATTCATGCTGCCCAAATTGTGCCACATATCCCACCTGTGGAAATACTGCCTTGCCCAAAGGTATGGCTGACTAATAGTGAGCAGGCAGCAATGGGTAGATGGTAAGGATGATTAGGGTAGGGAGGCCTTTGGACAGAGCCCTTTGAATCCTGTCCTAGAACTCATGTGGCTTTCGAATATTAGGAAAGCCACAGAATGGAAGACCTAAAAAGAAAAAAGAGTAAGATGCAAAATCATGAGCACTGTATTTTGATACAAAGTTTGTGAAAAGGAGGTCTAAGTGATAGTGAGGCCGTATTGTATACTGCATTTAATGAGGGCCTGGCTTCCTCATGTTGTAATATATGGTTCTTTCTTTGCAGATGTGCTCTTGGAAAACTGGGGTTTTTTTTTTAAGGCTGCTAAGATGCCATTTTAAAAACAACTCATTAACTCCTCCAAATATTTTGAACCCTTTGTCTCTCACTGTAGAACACTGTCTTTGTGGATAGGACTAATGACAAGAATCTGAAATTGGCCAGGGATTTAGCTCAGTGGTTCCGGTGCCTGTCCTGCAAGCGCAAGGGCCTGGGTTCCATCCCCAATAACCACATACAATACTGGGTGTGGAGACTCACCCCAGCAGCAATCAGTACCACATACCACAGTGTCGGACATGGTGGCTCACGCCTGTCATCCCAGCACTCGGGAGGCAGAGGCAGAAGGATTGCTGTGATGTGAGTTGGAGGCTGAGCTCAGGGCCAGCCTGAACTACAAAGCGAGACCCTGTCTCAAAAAAAGAAAAAAAATCTGAAATTATCTCTAGCATTTTTTTCAGCTATTGTTTTCCATAAAGCATATGCCTTTAGAAATCCTTTGAAAATAAAAGAATAGGGGAGGGAGAGCTGCCCCAGGGCTGTATACAGATCTCCTAGGGTGTTATGCTACATAGGCAGGAGTGCTACTTGGTGCCATGAAGTGAAATTCACTGTTGTCCATTAAAAGTTGCCCGCAGCGTTGGGCTGCAATTCCTGCGAGGGTCAGGGAAGTGTGCTTGGTGGAGCAAGGTTTGGTAATCATCAGGAACCAGGAGTGCTTAGTTAGATTGCTAGAACATTAAGCCATAGGGGTCTTTTTCTAAGCCAACAGGAGTTTAACTTTCCCACAAAGCCTAATCTAATACTCTGGGAGGAGGCAGGCAGAATCTGCCTTTCAGGGCCTGTGCTGATGGGCCACTGGGCCTAGGAAGTGGCCTAGTTGGGCTTGTTGGGAGGGATGGCCTGTCCCTTTCTAGTGTGTCCTCTCAACTTGGCAGGGAACAGAGTTCTTGTCTTCTCTCTCATAGCCATAACCTTTCTTTTTATTTCCCCAACTCACTTTCTGTGTTAACAGCCATCTTCCCTTTTCCAGTCCCTTCTGTTCACTGCTGCTCTGTCTTTTGATCTTTTCTCTTGCTGGGCCTCATTTTTTCTCCATTTTCACTTTGAGGGCCGACCGTGTGAAGATCCAGACTTACAGTGCTGTCATGTATCTCCCAGTGAGTAGATGTAATTCAGAGGTCCCAGCCTATTTTCTGGGGAGCCAACCTTTGCTTCTCCAGTGACATACAGATAGTGCCATTGGTAGGGTGCTGAGCAGAACCCCTGAGTGAGGGCATGCCCCTCCCCTGGGGGCTCAGCAGTATGTTGGTGTTGGAGTGGGTGTGTGTATTTACTGCTGGTACCTGTCAGACAAAGGCATGAAGTTCCCCCTTGGAGACTCCTTCCTGAAGCAAAACCTTCAAGCCATCCTCTGGATTCTGCAGAGGACTTCAGTTTCAGTAACCCTATAACTCTCTGTTGCCCTCTGGACCTGCTAAAGTGAGTTTTGTTTGGTGCCAAACTGCCCTCCACTTACCCATGAAGTCTGAGGAACTTCCAGCTTTTTCTGATTCATAACAGAGAATGGGAAATATTTTTATTTTCATATTTTTTATAAACCCTGACCTAATGTTAAAGTTCATTCTTAATATGTAGTTATTTCATAAATATTGTTAAATGAATCTTTACCAATGTTATATGACATATGTAAATAAAGCTAGATGTGTCCTTTCAAAAAAAGTAACAAGTAAAGAAAGGAGCAGTGATCCTGAAAACTCATTCCTGGCAGGCTGTGCTGACTCCCCTCTCCATGCCGTGCTGTTCCATCCCTGAAATGCTCTGCACTTTTGCACTTTGCTGCCTGTGACAGAAGCATGAAGAGTGAAGTAGTCTGAATTTCAACATAGCTCTCAGTGTGGTCATCATTTTCTCCTAGAAGCTGTCTCTGTCTTCCTTGACTAAGTCACTCGTTTACTTTTTGAGCTCACAGGATGTGCTTTTGTGATTGCTAATAATGCGGAACTGTTTCTTGTTACTAACCTTTGTCTCATTAGTGCCTGGAACCACTAATGCTACTATACATTCCTGGAAATTTTCGTGAAATGAGTAAATGACTGTGAATGGAGTGATAAAATTGAAAGAAAACTGTAAGAGATGGGTGAAGCACAAAAGCAGTAATTCAAAAGCATTATTTTAGTCTAGCAAACCACATTCAAAATTATAAGTCTGAGATTCAAGAAAAATTGAGGGGCCTAGAATGTAAAACAGTCTATTTATAAAGGTCCTCTTAAAGGCCAATGAAAAGAGACCATTTTAGATCTCTGGGTTTTTTAACAGTTATACAGGGCCATAATTCTTCTGTCTTGCTACCAGGTGGCCTGAATCTCTAATTTTATTAGTAAAAAGACCAGTAAACATGATTAGACCCATTTGTATCACCAGTGATACAAGCCACCTTATGAGACAGTGACGCATATACCACCAGTGGTTCAAACCAGCAGGTATGTTTAAATTTTTGAAAAATTTTATTAGTACATGTGTACATTACACATTTTAACCCATTACTTTCCCTTCTCTTCTCTCTCCATCTTTTGGTCCCCTTTCCATTTGCAAAAGATAGACTACTGTGATTCCATAAGATTACATCATCTTCTAGTGACTCGGTACCATCTTAGTTTGTGTAAATAAATTCTGTGATTTTTATACACAATGAAATCCTCTAATGATACATTTCTCAGAACATATACATATAATTAAATGAGGAACAACTATATACCTAAAAGTAGACTTCCTGGGTCATAATGTAAATCCTGCCAAAGTCATGAATATATGATATACATTTTTCTTCTCTCTCTCTCTTTTTTTTTTAGCCAGGGTCTCATTTTGTAGTTCAGCCTCACCCTGAACTCACTAGCCCCGGCGAGCCTTGAACTCACAGCGATCCTCCTGCCTCTGCCACCTAAGTGCTAGGATTACAGACATTAACCACCATGCCTGGCATTGTGGTATGTGGTTACCAGGGATCAAACTTAGGACCTTGCACTTGCCAGGCAGATGCTGGAACCACTGAACTAAATCCCTGGCCCTGATATACATTTTTCTAAAAGACTGACTGTTTTACTGTTTATTTATAGTCTGTGGTACATTGTGAATTATTTTTTGTGTGTGAGGGTGAGGGTGAAGGCTAACCCCCCTCCACAAGGATACCTGATTAATCCAGACCCCTTTTTGGTAACAGGAATTGAAGTCAAGGCCTTGCTCTTGTTTAGCAGGTACTATGCCACTGAGCTACATTTCTGTCCCTCTAGACCATGTTTTTGAAAATACTATCTTTTATTTTCTGAACTGAAATGTTGCATTTTTGTTAAATTATGTGAGTTTGCTTTAGGACTCTTTTTTCGTTATAGTAATTATTTATCAGTATTTGTCTTAAAGTTGGGATTAGGCTGACTATATAGCTCTAAAATTTGTTTCATGTTACTAAAGATTGAACCTTGGGCCTCATACTGAGCTATATCCTGAGCCTTTCCATTTGTTGTGATTTTTATTTTGTCTAAGATAGAGTCTTTTTAAATGTTTTTTAAAATTGATTTTATTGGTACATTTTATATATGCATTATGATCACATTCAACATTGAGAGTTTGTACCAGTACATGACAATCTTAATTCTTATTTTTTCCCATTCCTCTGTCCTCCCTACAACTCCCCACCCTCTCTCTATATAAGCTTTATTTTCTTTTCTTTAACCATCAGATTTTTTTTCCCTTCTTTACTAGCCCCTACCCACCCTTTTCCCTTTGAATATTTTCTACCTGTTTCACAATCAGAGTCTTGATACATTGCTCAGACTGACCTCAAACTTGCAATTCTCCTGCCTCAGCCCTTCTAGTAGCTGCAGTTACAGGTGTGTGCTGCATGAGGCTGCTTTAGAAGTTTTCTTACAAAATATTACATTGTACTTCAAGACATAAATTTAAAACAGAGCTGGGGTATAGCTCAGTGGTAGAGCACTTGCTTACCTACAGACATGAGGTCTTGGATTTGATGCCTAGCAACACACACACACACACACACACACACACACAAATGCAAAGAAATCCACTCAACTGTTACATAGATATATTATAATTTAACTTTTAAAAACTATTTTGGGGGCCAGGGATTTAGCTCAGTGGTTCCAGCGTCTGTCTGATAAATGGAGGGTCCTGAGTTTGATTCCAGTAACACAATGCCAGCATGGTGGCTCATACCTATAATCCCAGCACTCAGGAGGCAGAGTCAGAGGTATTGCTGTGAGCTCAGGGCCAGCATGAACTACAAAACAAGACTTGTCTCAAAAACAAAAACAAAAATATTTTGGACATATAAGAGTTTTTTTCCTATTTTATTTTGGTCTTTTATGTTGGAGGCTTTCCTCCTGTGTCTGATTTGTATTCATTCATTTATGTATGAAGCAATAAAAAATCAGTTAGAAATTATGCACACTTGTGTTTTCCTTTGGGTGATTAGATGAGTCATTTCTTTGGTATCCTCCTATGTATTAATATATGTAATTTTTTTCAAGTACTAGGGATTGAACTCAGGACCTTGCCCTTGCAAGGTGGAGCTAAATTCCTGTCCCTTAATACAGGTGATTTTCTTCTTTGAAACCGTGTCGGTTTTCCACAAGAAAATTCTGTACTTACTGCCATTAGAAACAAGGCCAGTCTGTCTATCAGACAGATTGTAATTTAACACTATTTTTCAGAGTTGTTATTTTTTTTTTATTTCCTAGATCTCTGCTTCGATGGGGTCTTTTATAACGTCTTATCTCCCTGAACCACTTTCACAAAGAATAGATTCTGCTTCTCATTGTATAGCTGAATGACTGCTAATCCTGTGACTCTGAGCATGTCTCAAATGGGATCGTAGGACAGCAGTGTTCAGTAGTCTATTAATGGCTGTTGGCTGCTGTGCTATTCGAGCTGTCCCTTTCAAAGCTCTGATTTGTCTGTAATGCTACATTTTCCACTGTTTACATTTGATCCTTAATGTAATGCTCCACTGTACTGAGGTTTGCTTTTTAATCAGACCTAACTTATAAGAGAAAATGCTCTTGTTACAAAGTTCAGTATCATATCCTAAATTTAACACTGTTTAAATTTTGGTTCTGTTATGTAGTTTGCAATAGACCACAACAGTGTTAAGTAATCTTTTTTACTTTGATTTGCCTCTTTACCAGCTTGGGAATAATTGATTCACCCTGGGTGAAACCCTGCTTTTCAAATACCAGCCCTAAGATCTTTGATCCAGCTCAGATGCTCTTTCTGTGACTTTTGCTGTTCTCTTACTGGGATTTTTTTCTGCTTAGAAGAAACTGAAATAGAACCAGGTCTTTATTCCTCTACGATAAGAGTCTTGGGAATTGAGGGGAGGAGTGTATATGAGAGGTGGTCATGGCGGCTGGAGCACTTTGGGGTTTATGTTTTTTACTAGTGCTGCTGTGAATAGTGGATGTAATCTTTCTCCTAGATGTCACACGATTCCTCTGACAGAGGAAGAAAAGCACTTACTAAAAATAAGAGGGAGGCATGAAGGGAAAGACATGTCTCCTTGGAAGAAAGTATTGAGGGTTCCAGGGAGAGAACTGCATAAAATAATGAATAATAGAGACAAATGTGGATTAAGAAAAGT